>VUJU01001778.1:13724-48848 GCA_009835225.1 Aphis craccivora
ATGTATCAGCAGACAGTTTTTATGGAGAAACGATTTCATGCATTTTTATTATTACTTATATCTTTATACATAAATATCTAACTACACGAACCACGAAGATTCCATCATTTATTTTTTTCTTACAAACTACTCCATACAAACCGTGTATAAAATAATAATATAATAATTACCTCGATCTTTAAATATTATTACATACGGTGTAAATTGCCAAGACTTGTGCATACGCGTGACGAGGAAAAAAACATCGCTATAGTCGTGTTATTCCGTATTGCTACTTTTTTAATGATTTCATAATAATGTCAACACTCGATAGGTATAGGTACTGTATATTATAGAGGTACCTATATAGGTACCCATTACTATCTATACGTGTTGTTTTGACAATCATTGATTATATTTAAATGGCAGAAAACGAATAAAAAAATATTTTAATAACACGCTTAATAACTGCAATGTGCTAAATTTAAATTAAATTATACTATATTTGTTTAATAATTAAATTAGTTATGTTACGTACTATATTAAATCAAAATTAACTGAAAATTGTAAATACTTGAAATAAAATGCCTAATAAAAAGGTAAAAAAATGAAAGGATCAATTAAAATTCACACCAAATTTAATAAAGAATAACGATAAATAAATAAAAACGATGGTTATAAGTTGAGTAAAATTTTTTTAAATTTTAATGTTATTATCACTTTAACAACATATTATATTTTTAAAATTTAAATTTTTTTTTAAAATCTGCTGTTCGGTTTCATGTACATTTTAAATAGTATAATGGTTCAATTTAGTTTTCAAAAACCAGGGTTCATTACATTATTTACATAAATGATATCGAGGAAAATTAATTTAAATACCAAGTATTATATTTCAGGCTTATTAATTCGAAAGAAATATGTGAATTCCGTTTGCTATTTGGAAACATAATTAATATTCACCGCATTATAACTAGCTATATATTAAATATTATAAGTTATGAATGTGAAGGTGTTGAAATATTGTGTTTAAATGACGAACATCACTAAATTATTTATAAAATCTGTTAAAAAAAAAAACGGTTATTCAATTTAATCGTGTTTTAATCGTTTTTGTGTAGAACAATTAATATGAGCGTACGCGTTGTGTATACCTATTATGCTTAACACTTAGGTATACCTATTATAGTTTTATATTATATATAATTGGTATAAGTAGTTGCACATGTGATACATTATAATATTATGTATTATTTACTATTCGTCTATCTAGACGTAAAATTAAATTTGTCTTTCCTTCACTGAGTGATGCATATAAAAAGTGAATTCTTTAACGATTTTTTTTACCCGACTTTAATATGCTGACGTGTTATTTAATATGTATTTCTATATACTCGCATTCTATAACGATCATTAAGTCGATGCTGCTTTATATATTATAAATTTATAACTATCATGGCCATCAGTTATAGTTGAAACTATTAATATTACTATTATTACTTGAATCAGCAATACTTATCTTTATACGGTTAGGGCATAAGGGCTATTATTGATATCACTTTAAATGTATAAAAAAAATTCTGGAACGATGGTAGCACGTGACAATAATATTATTGTTGAATGTATATTATAATAAAATTCACATAATGATAACTAACTAGCGTTATAGTTATATTGCTCATCGGAATTCTCATTTTGTACCTAAACTGTTCATAGTAAACAAGCATAAAATTACAAAATTTAATTATGGACATGATAATTGCTAACTATTTATCTACATAGGATTTTTAGTTTTAATTTTAATTCTAATAAATCTATATCAATCTGATATAATAGTAATAATATTTCTTTAAAATGTAATAACTTGAGTCACTAATGTATTACACCAATAGGTATAAAATAAAATTCGTACTAAACATTGTAATGAGTTTTCACTTTTCAGTAAATGTCGTATAATAAAGGTTATATACCTCGTACCTATTCTCGTTCAGTCGGGTTATTAGACGAAAAAAGCTGTGGAGATAAGTTTTGCTTTAAACTATTTATAACAAATATTATATTTAATAGTTTGTATGCAAAATGTGACCAAGATAATAAATGGCATGCTCCTATCTTCTTTGACTGCAGTATTATAAGATTACGCACAACGTATAACTAAAACCGAATTTGAACCTTATATCTCCGTAATTTAATTGCTTGATAAACTGAAATGTTAAAAACCGTTTGTGACCTATACCAACCGATAGGCCATAAATCTCATACGCACATCGCACATAATCGTACCTACTGTGCAGAAATATTCACCTCTATACGTATTAATAAGTATCGGTTTCCGTCGAATGCATATTAACATAATAGTATTATGTATCACGATCCGCTGAACCGGTGTCCTATACTACATGGTAAAGATATTATTATTAATAATAACGATTGTTATGGTATCGTGTGGGGGTAGACCGCCGTGTGTGGAGACGAATAGAAATAAACGGCGTTTTATTATACATCCGAGTCGATCAAAATATAATAATAATAACATCAACGTGCTTGCATATAAATGGTGTAATTAAAAGACGATACAGTGAATGGAGAGAAAAAAAGTTTATAAATTCCCGCGTAATAATAAATTATATATGTGTGCTCGAGAGCGCCGTTAAATACAAAACGGAGATTCGATTGTGTTAGCGAGCTTAGACCACGTCCGTTTTGGAGGCGCTCGTGGGCGGAACGACCGTCGCGCGTTGCGGTGCATTCTAAACGGGTCCCCCCCTCGTAAGGCGTAAGTACACGACGTGTCTGAGTGTACGAGTGTGTGTGTGTGTGTGTGTGTGTGAGTATAGTATGCCCATTGTTTTCCGTCGACCGATGACTGCTGAGACTACGACGACGACGACAACGACAACGGAGCCACGTAACCACTGGCACATCCGCCTGCAAAAAAAAAAAAAAAAATTAATAAGAAATATAAAATACGATTTCAATAAGTAGACATAGAACAGGTATGCGTAGATAATTTTTGTATATAACATAATAAACCGAAACCTCGGCTGGACGACGCCAACCATCCCCGTCCGGGAATAAGAGTGGACTTAAACATTTATACAGTAAAAGCGTATACTTATATACACAAGCGCGAATGATATACAGGGAATTTTAGTAATAAAAAAAAACAATAGTAATGCAATTATGTATGATCCGCCCCACCACTCGCACATTACACCGTTTTTACATCCGCTGCGCGTGGTCGTGCGTATAGGAATTCCCTGCACTGCGTCGACGCGGAGGGGGGCCTGCAGCGGGTGACCTCGGACGCGGATATCCGGTGCCCCGACTGGTCCGAGCACGTGAAAAATCGTCAATGGGTTAACTTCAATGTCTATCGACCGCGGTGGTCTTTAGAACTGCTATTTTTTTTGTATATTATATAAGGTTTATTGTATACTTCAGCGAGAGGTGTATCTAACTTCTAATTTCTACATGTTTAATGTATGTTTATGTGTACATAAAAGCTTCTTCTACTATGAAACTGTACTAGCTCTTAAACATTGCAATGACCACTTAAACTACACCTCCATAGTTAAAAGTTGAAAATACGCATTAACATATAAGACAAATATATAACATGTTTTTTTTTTTAATGTACCTATTACAATAACATAGAATATGTACTTACAGAATTATAACGGAACTAATATTAATAATAATAAAAAACAAAATTGTATTAAACAATAAATAAAACTACTGCCTTTAAATCAAGTTTTGTCGGTGGTCGAATGTTACATATTGAAAAGTTGCATAGTAATTAATTTGGGTACATATAAATTTAAATTAAATAATCTTTAAATGATAAGCTACAATATAAATAATATATTCAATTTAATAATTATATAGTATGTATATTAAAGATACCTACGTCTTTATAAATATGTATCAATTTATAGTCCTTTCAATTATATAGCCAATTCATAATCATTGTTTTATCGAGAATCGTCTTTTTAAAACCTATACATTAAAGCTACTTCTCTGTTTGGTTATTTACTAATTTTTTTTTTACCTTTTTTGTGTTCGATTTAAACGATACGGAAGTTGCACAGCACTCTTCAACCCACGACGAAATTATCTAGTATATAAAATACTTAATTTACGGTACACATTATATATACATCTACAACTGCGCACAGATCGTGTTAGTGGAATCGCCCTCGAAAATACCACCGTGGTCGTTCGAAGGCATTATAACGATTGACAATAAATTATATGATGCGCGTAGGGTTATAGGTTTCTATTTCGAAACAAACTACATATTGAATATTTCTTTTTTTCGTCTAAACGCAAAAACACACGAGATAATATGTTATCGTTTTTACAAGGTGTAGGTACTTAGTAGGTACCTACCTATTTTTATACCGGGCGACTCGTTGGAAAAATTCCCGCGATATCTATAATATACATACATAACCAACAAAAATATTATAATATATGCAAATACGAATCAAATCGTTTATTATATCCGTATATAGGCAGATGTCATATTAAGAATATAATTATATTATCATAGGTCTAATATCAAGTCCGATGTGTATGCGCGCCCGCTCATTATTATTTACAACCGAAATCCTACGCTGTTCTATATAGGCACATCATTTACATAAAAGTATATCGATTCCGTAAAAATAACATGTTACAATGTGACACGCTCTTTCGATATTGTTTTATTTTATTTTATTTTTTCAATATTTTTGTAAACAAACTCCAAACTCGATCGATAGGTACCCAATTGCGTGTATTTCATAAAAAAAAAAATCACACATATACACGTGTGTGTAAATACGATTGCGCACGAAGTCAGAACTGGTTTCCGATATATTATTATATTAAAGCTATCAGTCGGGTACGTACGAACGTCCCACGATTTTTTGGAAAGCACAACTAGTTCAGTAGGTCGTGCAAGTTGGCGTACGACGCTGCGAAGAGCATCGCACAAGGTTATTGCGATAATAAGACGCAGCGCATAATAGTGTAAAATCATTATTTACAAATTTGTCGCCAAGTGATTTAATTGACTGCACCCTTCCGCAAAACAAATAACCTAACGATAAAAAATAATAATAATAAATAATTCAATAAAACTCCACGAATATATTGATCTCGATTTTCGTTTAATTATTTTTAAATCGTTTTCCTCTTATGATCGACCTCGACAACAACGCGGTTCAATCGCATATCATATACCTACATAGTATATATAATATCGTAATTATATTGTCGCATTGTACAGGCTGGACCGGATATTATACAATATGCGATATTGTGTGCTCGACGACGAATAATACCGTATCGGGTCGTCCGCTAATCGCGTTGCCGAGGAAGAGTGGAAAAACTCGAAGGTTGAAAACTGCTTGCTTTCGCTCCGATAATAAAGCGGACGATATATTTCTCTGCCGCCGAGTATAATTTAAAAGAAAAGGAAGCCCACACCGCCACCGCTTTGGTGCCTATACATCCACCTGCAGCTCACTTGCTCGCTCACTCTCTCTCTGTACATTATGTATTATATAAAATAACGAAAAGGCCAACAAAACTGTTTTCTTTTAACCGTATAGCAATTTGGTTCTCCCCTTATATATAATTTTCCATTTCTTTTTTTTTTTCATTTTTCCTCATACCCTCGAATAAATTAAACCAAACGTGTGCACCTCTTATGGTCGGCGGCGGTAAGGGCGTTTGCATACATATATATATTATATAGGTGATGGTGATAGTGGTGGGTTTTTTTTTATTATAAAGACTTTGGGGAATTGTACAACACACCGGCTTGGCGGCTCGACTGCTATAGACTTGTGTGCATCGCAAAGGGAGCCGCCGCCACGGAGTAAAATTATTATTGTCGTAATGATTTTACAACGCCCGGACGTCGCTGTGGCTGCGAAAATTATCGTCGAGCATTTATCTCGCGAGCGCATATAACTCGTTTGTCGGATCTTTCCACCGCCGCAGCAACAGCAGCCCTCAACGACCCTTTTTTTTTTTTTTTTTTTGTAGTATTTTGTATTTTATTTTTTTTTCTGATACTGTTTTTCGGAAGGCCCGCGGTTTTAACCGTCGCCCCCTGGTCTCGAATTTAGAGCAGCGATCCGTCCGTCTCGAATCGGGGAGGGAAAAAAATCCGATTTCGCGCTATACTATTGTTATCAATACACACGTCCGTCCGTCCATCCGTCCGTCGGTTATTATTGCGTTTTATTATTTTTTTCGTCGTTTACTCACGTGTGCGCGCGTGTGTTAAGCCCCCATTGTTCGCAGCTTCGGACGACAGACCCTCCTCATCTCCCTCGCCACGGACGCAACCGCGCACCACCGTTGGTATATATATATATATGTATAATATACGCATTGTGCGCCCCCGGTGAAAACAATCGAAAATCGGAACCGAACGAAACGAAAACAAATATACAATAATAATATATAACTTGTAACAATATTATAACGCTTCGGTGACAAAAAAAAAATCCTTGTAGCAGCCCAGCGACGGACGTTACGCGAGCTCGCGGGTTTTGTAAGAAGGCGGCAGCGATATGGTATAATATACATATACAATAATATATATTATACTTATTATATACACACAAACACAAGCACACACACACGCATAAGATCACAATGGACCAAGAAAGCCGTTCCCCGTTTTTTTTTTTTTTTTTTAATGGCTACTTTCTAGCGCATACAAACATTTTTGTCGAACGGCTCTCGGGCGAACGCGAGCGCGAGCGGACGGATGCAAACCGTCTCATCGTTTAAAATAATAATAATAATAAAAATAAAAAAATACGTGTCATATACACTAAAGGTAAAAGAATCCAGTCAAGAACGGGCGACGGAGGAGAATCTACCGCTCGTTTGTTTGCGTGCGTGCGTGTGCGTCTCTCTGCCTCTCGCCGCGTCGCGGTAGTCGTCGAATGTACCTCGCCCCGCAGCCGCCACAGCATCATCCGACGGCCGTACCTATATATTATTATATAGGTAGAGGTACCTATGTATACACACACACACACACACACACGAGCACATAGTGTCCGCCGCCGCGATGGGTTACACGACGACGACAACGACGGCTAAGACGACGAAGACGAAGACGACGACGAGTTTAAAAAATATATATAAAAAAAAAGCAGGCCGCCGCCTCGGCTATTCAATAATGAACATACACACGCACACACACATCGGAGGCAAAGACTATGTGTAGGACACACATACATGCGTATTGTATGCACACATATATATATATATATTTACATATACGAAAAAATAAAAAGAAACCGACAGAGTGTCTATGTATATGTGTGTGTGTGTGTAAGTGTGCGGGCTCAATGAACCTTGCTAGCCCGCGGGACACCCTCCACAGTATAATATAATATTATATTATTATTACGTGTGGTGGGTGTTAGGGTGGTTCATGGAATGCCCAAAAAACGTGGACCCCGCCGACCATAATCGTCTTGATTCAAAAGTTCATTCTATAGGACATAGGTACATGAAACTGCATCATTTCGGGCACCCATACGGCATTCATATATATAACTTGACGTATATCGTACATAGTGGCATACATCTGCCGTTAGTAATATAATAATATATTATAATAAGTATTTATATCGTAGTCATGTATTATATTATTATTACATGAGTCTGTTATGATCTTATAACTTCTAGACGACTCGACCGTTTCCAATAAAATTTATAATATCAATAAACTTCTAAAGACTCGAATTTATTATTTAAACCCCTATAGATTTCTATAGAATGATGCACTGATAAAATTGGTTTTTGATCATCAAAATCGAATACTTGTTTGTTTATTAAACGGTTGCCCATGGATAACAAATTATATTTTTATATATCAGAAATAATTTCATAATTAAGAAGAAGTATAAAATCATTCTTTGTGATTATATGTTAATTACAAATTACAATGTTTCTATTATGTAGTTCAACTTAAGCAAAACCGAAAACGAAAGAGAAATATATTGATTTTGACAAAGTAGGATAAAAGGCAACTAGTATTATATAATATATAATAACATAATATTATGCTGTACCTATATAATAATAATATAACAGTGCGATCTATATCCGCACCGTTTATCGATCCGCACGCGAACCTCTAACGCGGTGTGACTACGCGTTCGTGATCGAAACCGTCGATAAAGTCGTTTGCCGCCGCTAACGAGATGATACCGAGAAGTTTTTTTTAACTAAGTTTTTTACTGCATCGGGTATAATATGTTTATGTGTACAGGTACGCGCGCACATTTGAATAATTTCGTCGGACACTCGCTAACACGCGCCACACACACGTTATTGCATTATTATTCGTCTTTACACAGTTTGCATTGTCGTGGGCGGAAAACGTAAACTTTTAAACGAGACCTTTTTCTATTCTCTTTTATTTGAAAAACTCGTGAATGCGACGTGTTTAAAAACCTATTCGTGTATATGTTGTCATTATATACATATTATTATAATAAAAATAAGGATCTGAACACTGAGATAATTCAATATTCTAAATATCGGACTCGCGTACTAAACACTTAAAAGTTTATAGCCAGCAGGTCTATTTTATCGTGGACCTATAATATTATGATAATTTTGATCGTTATTATTATTACGTATATTGACAGTAGTTTCAATATCGTATACAAAATTAGGCAGTTGCTTTGACGATTATGTAATTACATAATATTATATGAGTATTATAGTAATAATGTATAGTTTTTAATGTTTTTACATATTTCAAGCTTTTTATATGCAGTACAAACTGTATTTGTATATCATTACTCTTGCAAAAGTATATGCCAAGCAATACTCTAATATGGTTTTTCAATACATAATAAGTTAAAAGAAGTTGTCTTAGTGAACAAAACTTAGTAGAATCAACTCTTGAAAACTTATTAGGTATTAAGTGTTTTATCTGTAGAAAGTAATTATAAAAAATCATTTTGATATAAATTCTATAGTTATCCTATTGGACCTAACCTAACCTATCCTAAGTTAGGCTGCCTAAACTAACTTAACCTATTATTTGGTTTTTAGTTCGTTGCCAATCAATATTTAAAAAAAAAGCGTTCTATAACTTCTGACTACATTTTAATAGTAAAATATAAACGAACAATTTTTAAATTGGTTATTTTCTTTATTATATTAATTGGTTTGTTTATATGTATTATATTATAACAGTGTGTTTTGTCTTAAATTGAATAAATCTGCTTTTGTATATTTATATTCCATAGTATAATTATTTAAAATGTAAATTTAAATTGCCATATTATTTGTGAATCTCTACCATCATCACAAGCTTTAAATAAAGGTACCTATCTAGTAGATATTTATTTACCTATTTATTATAAATCAATGAATCATATTATGATTTTATAATACAAATATATATATATGTAATTATTGTAATTACTATAATGGTCTTAAGGACTCTAATGGCTTTAGAAACTGCTATATAATTTGAGATGGGAAATATAGTCTGCTGTTATATATATTTATTTTTCGAATATTCCTCCCGAAAAGAGTTTAACCACAGGGGTCCCGGGTCAGTAATATAAATATCAATGTATTTTTTTCACCGTAACGCTTACTGTTTTCTTATTATTGTTACTTTAAGGCCATTATGTGAAGACCATTCGACCAAAAAACCTATTGCTTTATGCGTATCGGTGAAAATGTCCAGCTAAAAATCGTAAATAACAGGTAATACAGTGTGCTAAGATATCAACATGATGTGCTGTAATAGCGTTTCACAAAAACAATAATTTCAAAATAGGGACAATAGGTTACAATAGCTGTGTTTAGGAAGACGCAATTAAATATTTTTGTGTGAGTGTCAAAGGCGGATACAATCAATGGTGAAATGATGGGGTGAGTGGTTTATTTTTCTTTTTTAGAAACCGATGACGTGTTATATTTACGAAATAGTTTTACGTTTTTAACTAAGTCACAAAGTCCCTCCCCCCCTTGCATCACTTTTCGACTCGTCTATATAATGCAGTGTCGGATGTTCTTGATACGTCACCCATATGACCAACGCCGTATACCTATATGTATATATTATAATACTCAGTAATGCTCGCGTCGCCAAGTTTTCCGGGCTCGCTCGCGTATTTATTATTTACTATTATCGTTTTGAATGACCCACACACACACGACACTACTACAGCAGGTCTGGACGCGAACCACACACAGAGCACATGCACGCACATATTATAATATACGACCGGCGTGTACCGACAGCGGCGAACGAGGAGGGCTTTTAACACACATATAGGTAGGTATTGCACACTAGTTCAACACTTGGTACACACATACATAAACACATACAATATATATATATATATATATTTCGTGCCAAGGGGACGTTTACACAGCACACATTTCGGACCGTGAGTGTACACATCATGTTCATATATATATATATATAGGTATGCGAACACACACTCGAGCGCAGTCGCGCAACCGCCCCGCCCGTCGTAGTGTAGACTTGCGTTATTGTGTTCACGCGTTGTATATGTACGGCGACTACGGATATATATATATATATGAATATGAGTATATATACGGAGGTAGGTGTAAATTTTCAACGGCGTTTTTACAATGTTCGGACGGACCTCCCATACCTTATTACACACATCATATATTATTATGCGTATTATACGCGCGTAACGACGACGCGTACACGCTCATCTCACTAAACCGATCTCTATTGGATATCGTACACTTTTTACGCGATTTTTTTTTTTTTTTTTTTACCGAGACTCCGACGATGACCTCTATCATCTCTCTGCAGCGTGTGTTGGCCTGGGCTACCGGTGTTCGCCGTTTCATATACCGCGATGCAGGTATATACCATACATACATATCGCGTTTTATACCTATATATATATATATATATAGTATACGACTATTGCGAATATTCACGACACGTATGTATTATAATATAGTGGGTACCCGCGATTGTATGTGTGTAAGTGTGTGTGTGTGTGTGCTGTGCGTGAGCGTGCGCGCTATTGTTCATATTATGTACATAATATAATATATATATATATACATATATATGATATGATGACGCGCAACAGGTATCCACGAATTCCACATTCTGTGTGTGCCGCCGCGGCAGTCCTTGCAGCCCACGACGCTCGAGTGTCGCGGTTATAATATATTTATATATATATATAGGTGCCTACCTCTATAATACGGGTTTACCGGCTACATATATATACGCAATCGTGTGTGTGTTTGATTTTGGTATTTTAGTTTTTTTTTTTTTTTTGTCCGTTTATTTTTCGGGTGGACCGAGTTATGGTCGAGACATGACCGTAACAATGGGATATATACGCGAGCGTTTGGCAGCGGTCCGTGTACGTAGTATATATAATAATATTATATTATACGTACACGCACCATACCCGACACAATGATTCGAAAAATCAGCTGCCGTCGCGGACCGACCGGGAAAGGTTCCGCGATCGGACGACGCGGTGTGAGTGTACATGTGAGCGTGCGCGCGCGTGTGTGTGTGTGTGTGTGAAGAGAAAAAAAATTATATTTATTATTTTATATACTCTCGCGCTCGCGTGAAACGCGTACCTACCGGCGGCGTAATAATATTTTATACGGATAAAAGTGTTTTATTTGTGATCGTCCCACCGGCCGCCGTCTCTATAACACGCGCGCGCGCGTGTACCCCCGTCGCGGTATCGGGGGTTGATGTTTTATATTTTTCGTTTTCGGAGAACCCTATATTATATGTTATGTACGTGCGTGTGCGCGCAAGTAATAATAATGCTGTAAAGGCCCAGCCAGTGGTCCGCCGGGCTTCTATAATATATTCCGATTTGTACGTATCATTTTATAATGCAATATGTATCAGATATTCCGGGTTTCCGATTGAGAATACTATATTGTATAGACATACAACTGTCAAGACCTCGTCAAAAAATCAATTCAAACCCTACAATAAAACTGTATATTACGTTTTAGTTTTTAATACAAATGATTTTCCAACAATCTTTTAAAACTGTAAAAAATATGCAAGTCTTATAAACGCACTTATGAGCTGTTCGTCCATATCTATTGAATTATTGCGCAAAGATTTGATGATCATCACTGCGATGACGACTTCTATTGCTGCAGCAATATGTACTTATGTTATAGATCGGTCTACAATATAGTTGAAGCAAAATTATTTTAAAACAATACTACAATATCTCCATATATAGCCTCGGATTATTATACTACTGTCAAAAATGATAGTTTCAACCAGTCAACACTCAAATCTATTAATGGATGACATTTTCGTCAAGTCTTAACACAGTTGTTAATGCTAAGTTGGTGAAGTTGGCATTATAAATTTCAACTGGAGATCATCAAAATATTAGGTACTGACAATTTTTCATAGCAATATAGTGTAACTACAATAAAAATATCGATGTAGGTGTTTTATGGTAACTCCACACGTACACATAACCGTAAAGTCTTCGAAAAAATGTACTCTCAGATATACTCTTCAGATCACAAAAAAAAACACATTATTAATATAATACGTACCTATATAAATGTACAACAGGTACGCCGAGTGGCAGAAATAACGCGCACGATAATTTTTTAATAAATTGTACTCATACTTTATTGTAGAACAAAAACATTTTTCGAACGTCTAACGCGTATGCCGGGGACAAACCAGTTTGAGGTTTTGAGCGATACAATGTATAATATAATGTTTATCTCCGATCTCAAATAAGCTCGTTTTGAGTAAAGACGATTAAAATATTTAATATTTATCCGTTTTATGCGCTTTATTTTTATAGTACCTACGTTATTCAGTCGTGCATGCCAGCGAAACGTATAGGTTATACATGGCGTCATCATCGTCGTCGTTGTCGTCATCGCAATCGAGTCATTGCGAAGCGAATGCATTATAACATCCTATATCGAAAACCGTGGGCGCGTGGGAGTGGATCATTTCGAAAACGACGATGATCAAGGAAGAAAGAAAAAACCTTTTTTTTTTTTTAACGGATTGTTCGAGTGATGTATTTTATTCGATCGCGCTAATTTTACTAGAAAATTATTCTAATATGTGCCACGTACCTAGGCGTATACAATATACTTGTATAATATACTGTTATTGCACCATTGTTACCTCCATAACAGCGAAAGGTGCCTCCTATACAATAAACATCGCCGCGATTGTATAGCAATAGCGAAATTATCGACACAGGTAACAAATAAACGATCGATTTGTCGCCGTTTATTGCAGTTGTCGAAATCAGTAAGCTCAAACGCCGCAGGCGAAACGGTTGTAGATTGGATGGCGGGGGGCCGAAAACCGCGACAATAGTGTTTTGTGGAAACAATTCGGATTACCGTTTGAACTGATGTCGGTTATTATATTAAACCATATGGGCGTACTCTGCGAACGTACTGCTGCAGCACTGGAAAAATAAAGTGATCTGAACTCATATCGGCGACCGATGTCATATTTTCAATCACTACAGTGTGTATTCATGATTTTAACCACGATATCATCAATGTAAGAAAGGATTTACATTAGTACCCTAGGCCCTACCCTGCCAAAATATATTGATTATTATTTCATTATAAGATTGTAATAATGTTTGACATTAATTTGATTTGTTATCTTTTCGTTTATTTAGAGCGTTACAATTTCCAAATAATGAACTGTACACTGTATACCACTGTACTGCAGTGTTCAACACATACGACCCATCAACTTAAAATGTTCACCGGGCTACACATCACAATACAATTTCGCAGACAAACCATCGATAGAAAATAAATTCAATAAAAGTATGTTTTTGTCGAAGATTCGCAAGATGTTTTGAACTTAAGATTAAGCATAAAATATATGTTTTTTATGAAAATATAATACAGTATAACCCGACAAAAAACAACTGGTTTGGAATTATAGGTAACATTATTAGTATAATAAATTATTGTAATGATATTATGTACATTGGTAAATACCTGCGGAAGAGTAATGGAACAATTCTGCGATGAAAATTCATCTGGTACTGTCCTTTGAATGGACATCATTCTGATCTAGATAATATATATAGGTAGTTAAAATCTTTTATTTAAAACATTTTACTACAACATAATGTACAACATGATGTACCTATATTTGGTAGTAAAATATCATATGATATACTTATGGTTTACTTGCGTTATTAAAGAAATATTTAGGAACATCTGAAAACTATATAGAATATCCTTTCGATTTTCAGAAAATAAGTCTCTAGATATTATGACCTATTTATTAGCAGTTAAAAACTTTCAATATAGAATTACATTTAATAATGAATAATAATCTCAGTTACATAATGTACTTATGATTTGTAATAGAAACATGGCATTTGGTAGTGTATTAGTTTACACTTGTTCAAAAAATAAAAATTAAAAAAACATCTGATATATAATATATAATAATGATTTGTTTTTTCTATTCTGCGAAAATCAAATTCATCGTTCTTGCTATTATTATTCAATTATTAAATACTATAATATTGCATTGTCATTGTTTTACATGTAGGTAGCAATCGGAAACATAAATAATTATGCCTTTAAATTAAAACAAGTTCTGTTATATCCTTAATTTTTTAAAAGAGTAAAAAAGGAAGAACTTTTGTACAATCAACTAACCTTTTAAAGAATGAGTTTTCATTCCAATTTTTAGATTATCATGATTATAGCAGTAGTTCGCATTAAATTTAAGTATATAATATTTGTAGTTAATATCTATACCATATAACCTTAGAGGTTATATATATATAAATATATATAATAATAATAATATATACACGTCGTTTTTCAAAGTTTTTTATACGTATATATAAGTAGGTATAGGTTACCAAAACAATGGTATCCTCGGTAATACAATAAATATTCTGAGTGTATATAGTATGTATAATGTATATGTATGTATGTGTGTAACGCGAATGTAGGTATATAATATAATACGAGTATAATATAGTACGTATACACATACTTATGTGGTATGTGTGTGTTTGTATGTGTTGATGTGTCGGTGCCATTTCGGCGCACTTGTTAATTATGATATAAAACAATGGACGTTTGCATAAATTGTTTAACCTGTTTCTACCGTCGGTAAAAAAAAAAAAAAAAATTGTTTTAATAATCATACGCAAGGTGGTGTTACTTTTTTAATAACGATTCATGTACCACATATGAAATATAATAACTAAATACTCTATAGGGTTCCATCCACAACCAAATTATACGGTTGGTCACAGGATTTAACATCAAACGTATTTCCTAAAATACTAAAATATATATATGCAACCAATACTAAAGGCTTCCAAGCTACATAACTAGAAAGTATAAAATATATTGTATAATTTTTTATATGATAACTTATTGTATAACCCACAGGTACACACAATATTTAAAAGCGTTAAAGCATTAAACAATTATTAAAAAATTAAGTTTCTATTTATACAAGTGTTAAACAAAACTCGGCTTTATCATGTTAATCTTTTTTTTTTTATCTATGTTCCCTGGTCTTGGTCAACAACTATCAATATTTAACTCGCTGAATACTGTAAACAGAATAATATAAGATATGATTAAACTATTAAATTATACAAAACCATTTTTTTTTAAATAATGTTCAGAGGAGATATAATATTCAAGTATATATACTTATACTTCAAAAATGACGTAAACGTGTCGGTTCACAGACCAAGTAAATTACATTTTTTGATAACTATTCTTGTTTGGATGTATTTAATAAAGGCGTACGCGCTATTAAATATTTACGAAAAATTTAAAATCATTTCTTATTTAAACCTAGAAAACTGCTATATCATTATAATCGTAAGTTCCCAGCTCAATGGTGATAATCCGATATACCAAAAATGAGCTTAAAAACAATTACAGAAGTTGATATCTAAAATTAGTAAGCCAATACCTTTTATGTAGGTTTACTGAAAACGATAAGCTTATAAAGCTACCTCATCATTATTTCCCACAAAAATTAACACAACATTTTTTTCTGAAACATTCAATATTACCTATCTAATAGTAAATGATATTGGAAGAATAGCAAAAAGAAAAAATAGCTAAAATCACTTCTTTTCAATACAATTTAAAATACTTGCTTATCGTAAAAGAAGAAAAGAAGTTATCACTCGAGATTACCAAATCAATAATAAATCAGCAACAATATCTGATACATACAATATAATACTAACAATCGAACAATCATATTATAATACATATAGGCTATAATGGAAATAAATCAGCAACAATATGTGATACATACCATGTATAACAATCGAACAAACATATAATACATAACCACATAGGTAATAATCAACTGTACCGAGTACGTTGAACACCACAAAATCTTCATAGAGCCACCATGTCCTCAATGGAGAAAACACATTAAAAAAATCTATTCTTCTTTTCCAAAAGTTGCAGTACATTTTCGAAACATGTTGCAATTTATTACAATATGATTAATGTAATTATGATGATATTTATTTTTAGCTGTTAAGACGATGTAAGCCAAAAACTATTGTAGTTGATATTTTTATCAAGAATTTAGCGTATAGTTTTTTTTTATATATATAATTTATTTATCTAGTTATCAATGTATATCTTTTGGGTGTATAATCTCAAAGATTATAATGTATAGCTAAAAACATTAAGTGAACCTATCGCTTTAACGTTTCCAAAAATTGTAATATACATTGATAAACACTTTATTACATTGGGTTGTACACACCAACGCGGAATCGTTAGGATATTATACTTTGTCTGATGCACACGCGCGTGTGTGTGAGTTTATATTATTACTATGATGTGTGAATAAGCGTATTAAACAATTGATTTCGTGCGGGGTTGCAGTGCTGCGGTATTGTAATAATATTTTATAATACGGCGGCGGTTGCAGTCTCGCGGTGACTTGCGCGCTCTCCCCGTCGTATAAATATACATATATTATATTGTTATTATTTCTATTATCGTACGTATTATTTGTTACCATTTTTTTTTCCGACTAATTAGGTCAACGGTATATTATGGTAATGAAAATTATAATAATAATAATAATATTTGGACGTATGTGTAATTCCGTTGATTTATTCAAACGACCTTCACACTGGCGCCCATCGTGTATGTTTATATATATATGTATATATAAATATGACTGAATAAATAAACAACATTTTTGGAATACATTAAAAACAATATTAATAATTCGATACCCGATAAACCGTAAATACACATACTGAATTCTTAGACCTATATCATTCCTATTATTATGTGGTGAACTTATACACGCCCTAAACTTACTCCTATGGTATATATCCTTCTATTTGTATATCTCATTTTATATTAATATAATATGTCCATATTATAGTGATAAAGATGTTTTTTGTCTATCGATTTTTTTTTCACCATCGTCGTATAAATTGGACACGGGTTTTGTCTTCGTATAATTATTATTCGCTTATAATATATTATAACCCGATATAGAGTCATCACACTGCTGTAGCGGTTAGGTAAGGTCAGGTTCCAAAGAATAAGATGCAATTATATTTATAGGTTTAGCGATGATTGTGCGGAATGCGACGAGATATACATTTTAATATTATATGCTTATACATATACACATTATAATATTATTTTATTTCTGAAAACACTATACTCATCAATAATATAATACCAATCATATTATATTATACATATTTCTATATACTCTGCTACAGTCGTGGTATTGTTTATAAATATGTATATATATCGCGCGTGATGTATTTTCACGGCTTATATTAAAATTATTTTGAGTAGAAAAAAAACCGAATCTCGCACACTCCATTCCCCTGTTCAAGTGCGTGCTGCACATATTGGTGCACATGTCTCAAAATTATTATTATCTCGTAAACGTCCTCGGGGGGCAGGTGTAGTACCCACACAAGCAGACATACACAAGACACACAGATGCAGGTACCTCTACGACTGCAGATAGCGATCGCCCTGCCGTTCGAGACCGCGTGTATTGTACTATATACTATATTAATATAATTATATTTAGACAAGTATGAAAAAACTAAATATATATATACATATTTTTTTAACGTAGCTTCTGAGCGTTGTTCGTATATAGGTACCTAAATTGACCATAACCTAAGTAAGTGGTGTGTAGTGACCATGGTTATTAGGGGCGTGAATCGAAAAGGTACAATTATATTATTACCTATTACTCTACAACTGTAACATGCACAATATATTAAATTTGTGTGTACATTTCTTATTATGATTACAGATTATCCTGCAAGTTTAATGATGTAATACACCATGTTATATTAGTTTAAAAACAATACGTTATTGCACGGTGATGAAAATACAAATTCAATACAAAATAAGTATATGGATATTGGTAAGTATATTGGAGTTCATATAATTCTATATTCTAATCAGTTCACTACACGATACTGAACTTACCTGTATATAGTATGACGTATCAGCTTAAGAGGTGGTTAAAACAAAAAAATCTTATTGTAACCTCAAAGAATTGACATCGTACTCGGTCCATGAATTTTAAATGTTATATTCTTCTTCTTCCTGGTTATACAATATTTCTGAAGCTTTATCCACCACCTAAACTGCAGTAATCTTCTACTCGTCGACCATAGCTAAATCGCTTGCCAATTCATCAATCGTTTCCTTAGCCATCCTTTCTGTTTCTTTCTAATTTTATTGTTCTCCACTATATATTATATTGTATTGCTACTCTCAAAGTCTATTGTTTTCTGATCGTCTCATCACACATCCAAACAAATTCGGATTCTTTGAGCTTTAAAAAAACTATAGTAAAATTCTATATACATTTAACGATTTAAGCTTAAATCCGTTAAACAGCTTATTGGTTCGCAAACTTTTATGTCATTGATTCCTAATATAATAGAATATAATAAATGTCGTATAATATACCTGTGCGATGGTGGTCGGAAGGCGGCGAATGAGAGGAGAGAGAAGACACCGAATTAATTTATGTTTTCTTTCCGCCGTTATGTTTTTTAATACCTACTTATTATATTATAGATCACGTCGCAAGTGAGTGTGTGTGTTATAACCACCGTGTTATTAGCCCATTAAAAACCCGTATAAAATACCGTAGCTGATATTATGTGTCCGCGTGTATGTTTTTTTTTTTACCGTATTTTTCTAGCGTTATGTTATTATTGTTTTCGTTTAACGCCCGGCAGAGTAAACATCGTTTTTTTCGACAACGATATATATCATCGCCGAGCGGACGTCACTGCAGCTGCAGCTCAGTCGGCTTTCTCGTGCCGGCGCTATAAGCCAGTGTCGCGCTAGCACACACGCACTATCATAATATATATAATATACGTATTACGAACAGTTTTTTCTCATTCCGTCCCTCGTTGGGTCCACTCTCAACCGAAAAAAGACTTATGATCTCACCACCGTTGCGTGGTATATACATTCCAACATGCGTGTCGTCGTGACATCCGTCTCTTCTGTAATCCGTCACAACTCTTCCACACACGGTTATGACATACGTAATGCATATAAATTGTACATTACGACAACGACGAATAGATCGATTATTTTAATTTTTTTATTTTGATGGTATAACACAACAATCGATTACAGAAGTAATTTAAAAATACATTTTGATTATAACGATAAATATATAATATACAATAATTTTAAAGCGACCTTGTGTCGACTTGATGAATATGAAATATATAATGTATTATTAATTTATGAATTTTAAATGACCGAGGAAATGTGCCCCACTCCCATTGCACGTAATATGTACGAGAATTATTTACCTAGTATGCATCGCATTGCACTCTTTGGATAAAAGAGTGCAATATTGGTCCACTCTGCAATGTTCTATAACTAGTACCAGCTATATACATAACAATCGCCTGAAAACGATAATTTGGTTATACCGATCGATCACAACTGTCAGCATGTTATTAATTATTGTACCTATTTTTCATTATTCCCACGGAGAACAACGATATGCATGTTATGTGTATGTAATATACTAATATACATTTTATATAAAAATAACTGCTAAGTAGATATTTTTAAACAGAACTGCTACGATGATTAGGTCATCTAAATGTTTTTTTACACAGGTCATACGAGTATTTATTCATTATATGACAGTCATAAAAATATTCATTGTATTTTAAACTTTCAGGTGCGTTCATTGTCAATATTAATTTTGATGGTCATAAACGGTATAATATAAACTGTATGTGCGAATCATGGATCGTACGTACAACCATATTCAATGATCCGTCGTAGGTATATGATGTATCAAATACGCCAATAGCTTAATGTAAACCGGTACCTATGCAACTTTAATATGACAACAATTAAAACCATTATTAATATTATTAAACATTATTTAATCATTGGGTACATAAACCTAAATAAAAATGTTAGGTAACGAGATAATAATCGTTTGCTCAGATTTATTGTGAATAACGAATTTTAATGTGTATAAAAATGGTATTGTGACATTATAAAAAGGTCAAAAATCGCTAGTATAGATCAAATTTGAGTGTCTCAATGTTTTAAAATGAAAATCTATAATACTGTCGCGTACCATAATATTATACATGTATAGATATGTCATCATGTCATAATATATTATTATTCGTCCAGTCGATTTGAATTGACGTCATAATTGCGGTCCGGTGTACCTTCATATCAACTCACTTAGGAGTTACTGAACTAGTAGAAATAGTTACATTATACATATTACCTGGTGTCAAGTACCATTGACAAATTCACTTGTTATTTTAGGTCCGATTCGGCATTCCGAAAGACGCAAACCCACTATAAATGCATTATGATCATATAATGCATATTATCATTATTATTGTGGTGTACCTACGCGGACGTGTGAAATTTTTCCACGATAACGGGTTCACAGATAGCCGACAATCCGTATACAATAATGCGTCAGCTGCACATCGTCAGTGGTCGAAAATCCTTTTTGTTTGTGTACAGCGCTGGTTATGAGGACGGATAAAGGAATATAATATTCATTACTACAATATGTACACTTTACTCGTCCGTGAAAAGACCGTTTCTGTGTTATAAGAACGATCGACCGTATTTATTGTGACCTGTCAAGTATATATATATATTACAAGACCTACAATTTCCACCAACGCTTGAATATATGTATACATGGTACGACGCGATGACGACCCTTGGTCACGATATATATAATATAAAGGTATACTTTATATGTATTATATAATACCTCGCCCGAAGGACCTCGGTCATGTCATGGTATGTATGTGTGTGTGTGTATAATATAATCCGACACATTTTTGAAAGAAAAATAATAAATCCTCGGGCGGAGAGACGCACGACAATAATAATAGTAATAATAACGCGGGTTTTATGGGTATACATATTAACGGGCCGTGGAAAAAAAAACGTCGATCCCGACACACGTTCATCCTAAGTGCGCCGCTGCGGTGAGTATATTATATATATATTAAAAATCGGTTGTATTATAATGCATAAATCGATTGATAACTATATATTAGGTATAACAATCGATGTATCATCCTGCACGGTATGCAGTCGATCTGCAAAAAAGGAGTGCGGCGGTTCCAGAAATGTTGTTATTTCGTACGACGATAAGTTGGTTGAAAACTTAAGACTATAAATAATAATTTAATATGATACAACGTACACGGTGTCGTATAAACCGAGAAATAGTAGTTATAGGTGTGTGGATTAATCCATTCACAAGCACAATAAGTTTCTGATTATTGCACTAAAAACTTCGTCTAATGAACTATAGTGTAATAAACCGCTGGCTATATTGATTGACGCCAACTCAAAAACATACCTCCTCCTCAACAAAACGTAAGTATATCAACATTTTAGTATTAGTATGAATGTTGTATAAGTATAAACTAATGTTGATTTTATTAGGATTTAGAACTTTTATATGAAAATAATATTATATTTATTTTGTTAGAACTTCTTACTAACTCATTTATATATTTATAATTTTCTATTTTTTTTTTTTTTTTTTTGACTAAAACTTCTGAATTTAATCTATTAACTTACATATATCAAACGGTCAATTAATAAAGAATAATATTATATTATATTATTTCGTCACAATTTTCTGAATCGGTTACTTAAAGAGAATATAATATTTATATTTCGATAATTTATTATTTGCTTTAAAGTTTTTCGATGTTCAACCTACTTAGAAATTGTTGTGTTATATTATGATGGTCAATATGTATAATAGGTAACAGATAGATAAGTCATAAATTGTAATAATAAAATGTACAATATTTCAAAATGTATCTTTTTCATCAAAAATTTGGAATTCCCCATCATCGGTAATCATTAATGCCAATATATAGGTAATATAATGTGGCAGTAAAAGTGAAAATCGGCCTATAAAGTGTGGGTGGTTTGATTGACAGAGCCATTCCGCCCCTGCCGTAGTCGAACACTTCGAGTCGGACGAAGCGGGTGACGGATTTTGGACCCACGTCGCGAGCGGCGAAAGGATCGGATGCCTAAACATATTATATAGAGATCCGATGCAGTTTATAGGTTTCGTGCGCAGCATTTCTTTGAAGCCCAGACGCACATTATATATAATACATCATATATATATAGGTAGACATTTGTAAAACGGCCCGCCGTGCCATCATCGAGAGGTACCTTTATACATGGATCAGCTGTATAAGTGCGATGGGTCCCTCCCACGCGTGATGTATAGTATAGCATATAATAATATTATCATAAATACGGCGTCGGGATCGATCGGAATCTTCGGCTTACGCGTCAAAACCACAATCGTTATATTTATTTATGTTACACCAGTGACAGAGACGTGCGGCGAAAACGTACCCTTAATGACGACGTGTCATCGTGCGCTGCATACGACGATCATAAATGGTACGACGTAGGTATATTATGTATATATGTTATAGTTTTGCGCTTGCGTGCAATCACTGCAATATAATATACAACAATAATATGTGGGTAAAGCTAAATCGTACCTATTATAATATAAAAGCCTCGATACGACTATCGATCAAAAAAAAAAAAAAAAAACCTCTAAACGGACTAAATCTCGGCGTTAAAACGTTTACCTATATCTAATATAATATGTTTATCGAGCGATCGATTGGTGTGTGCACAATGATAAATCGGTAGGAGCGACAGCTGCAGCGCGCGTAGGGTGGATATCTATCGTGATTATATAGCATGCGACTTTTATATAATAATACGGCATTGCGGTTATTATTATTATAGGTACCTACTCGCAAACCGCACACACGTCACCAAAACGACAAAATGCATATAACATATCGATTATGAATGATTATGCGGTAGGTGTTCGAAAATTCGGAACAACCATCGTATTAATTGCGGTAAGGGTATACAAATATGACGTACAGTGTTTGAAAGATTCGTATATACTTATGTGCATACAGCATACATCATTTACAACTTAATCATTTGTAATATGATTATATCCTATTCATGATAGCCTCCGAAGTCAAAATAATTAATAATATTATATATATATATATATATAACATTATAAGTTCTTTCTATACCTACTCTCCTGAAAAAATGTGACATGTTATTGTTTATATGGCCGCAATGCTGCTGATTTAGTTGAGTTGTCCGTGTTATACATCACAATCTGTAAGTCGTTTATACACCATCACTGAACCTATCTATAAAACCTATATGTGTTATACCATCCACCGAAATACGCGTATAATACGCCAGATATTTGGGTTAGAGTATTAAACTAATGAATATAATATGTGCATATGGGCAGACTCGGGTTGCAGTTGTTGGGGGGGGGGGGAATTCCATACGATCATTATATAGACACTAATATACAATAGCCTGTAAATTTGGGGCAGCGGGTTAAGATCTAGAGACTATATGAATGAACCATTTCATAGCTACTTAACTGTTTTATGAAAGTACCTATAGGTATAGTTTTATATTATTATTTAATAATAGCTATAATATGACGGTATTGCTATATATAGTCCTTAATCCTGCAGCTTATTATTGATAATTATATTATTATTATAGATAAATTACCGTACAGACGAATTTAACTAACTGTTATAACTAGTTATAAGGAAAAAATCCATTTGTATCCTTTGAGTCTTAGGTCTAAGGACGGTAACCGTAAATTTAAATAAAAACAATGTAATAGAACTGTATTAAAATAAAAATAAAAACCAATCAGTAGAGTCCTCTGCAGTGGTATGTGACAACGTCCTTTAATCCTTAAGTACGTCGATGGCACTACATCAACATCACTGCTGCTGCTGCAACGGCTTGACAATACCATTCGACCGAATTCGAGATCAACAATACAGTATTATCACGATCAATTGATCAACAATGATCGTGCATCGTCATTGTTGGTCCCCGGCTACTAGCAAGTCGTTTACGTCGTATTGCAATGTATAATGTATATTGTATTATTGCTATTATCGTACTTGCATCACGTATTTATCCACACTTGCACGTAATACGTACCGATCTATATTATATAGGTGAATCGTCGTATTTAACCAAATAACCATAAGCATAAGATAGAATTTTTTTTTTAGACCATAAAGGGAACGAACGTGCGTCGACGGAATGACATCAGTGAGCGCATTATGTATTGTATAGGTAGGTATGTATAATATTGCATATGTAGTATAGTTTTAGGCATGAATGCAATTCACATATACCAACATATATATATAATATATTTAATACATAAACACAACTTTTCATAAAAAAATCTTTTGGTTTTTCTGTTTTCAAATTTTTATTTCAAATCGTTTTTATATCCCATTTTTTTTTTATACAACACATATAAATTTAATAAATAAAAAAAAAACATCAACAGATAATGTTTTTTTGACTTAATTCCACAATTGTTTTTTTTTTAAATTTATTTTTTATTAAAAACATAATATTATATATACGAACAAACAAAAATTACACGTTCCAAAAGTGTATTTTATTATTTTCTCTATATATTTCGTGAATGATAATATATTCATCTAACTACACAGTTTTATTTACACATCTATTTTCGTATTTACAAAAAAGATCTTGTACCTTAATTTACTTTTTTTTTGTTATCGGCTAAATGTATACATGTATGCGTGTATTTTATATTATGAATATTATTTTCCCGTCTTTTCTTTCCTTTTCTTTTTAAAAATAAATAATAATAATATTAATATAATACATACATAAAATATATATTATATATCAATCATATTACATTCAAATTAACGACTAATTGAGTGTTTTTTAAAAGAAACATTTTTTTACTAGGTTTAACAAATTTGAAATTTATCGATAAACACTTGAGGGTGTATTATATATATATATAATATATATATTATATTTTAGAAATATGCGATTATTAAAACTAAAAATAAATCATTAAAAATAACAAAAAAAAAAATAATAATAATAATAAATTATAATCAAAAAAATGAGATAAAAGCATATACACACACCTACGACACAATAATATACATTATTACATTATGTGCGTACGTATATAGGTATAAATATATACTTATAATAATAGTAATAATAATATTTTTCGATAAATTCGTTACAAAATACAAAAGCGCGGCGGAAACACATCCGTATAATTAATATAATATAATGTATAATATAATATGGTTCGTAATAGCTATTATATTATACATATTGGTGAAACACCGTGTACCTAACATATTATACAATATATTTGGTCGTTTCGCTCAAATTTGTGTCTGTGTATAATATCTTATTATAATTATTATTGTAACACTTTATTATACATTATTATTATACCTTGCTGCAGCACATATACATACACACAAGTTTTATTTTTATACAATATATTATATGTGTAATGTATAATAGAATAGAAATTTATTTTCAGAGTTTAAATTTATTATTATTGTTTATCAAGGTAGGTAAGTGAGATGGTGGTGGCGGCGGCTGGTTGATTTATTCCGATAATATGCTATTTTATAATATTTTTGTATACAGGTATATACTTGGGCCGATAATATATTTAGAGGGTGATCGTAAAAATATGAACAAGAAAAAGAAGAATAAGTATAGGAAAAAAGCGTCGTATACGCACTTGCACACATACACACGAAATATATGTCGGCGGGTATGATGTACGCGTATTCGTGTACATATATATATATATATTATATTATATACTCTACCGACCGGGTTATGTATATATATATTATTATTATATTTTCGGGGTAATTTTATTATTACCTTTTTTGGTTTTTTTTTTTTCATCCGTCACATAAATCACGAATAAAAAGGAGTGAGCGAGAGAGCGAGAAGACGTGCGGGAGAAAAAAAATATGGACAAAAATTATGAATCGTTCGAAACGAACCGGTTTTCGTATATTACTATAGGAATATACATCGTATATATATATATAGCTAGACGTATATAATAATAATAATATATAATATAATATTTTATTTATATTTCGTATAATGTGCGTGTGGTGTGCAGGTACATTGTCGCGGTACGAGACGCGCCGGCAGATGGACCGAAAAGATTTTACAAGTACACATAAGCTACCCCATATCTATCTTTGGGAGACTCTACACCACACATGTAAGTATATTTATTGTGCTCGGTGTACCTATATTATAATATTATAATAGAAGTGGGTATACACGACGAACAAGTGTTCCGTGCTAGCAATCTGTGCAGTCTTCGAGGGACGTAGAAAGAACGATTTACAAAACTGCACGAAAATATTATTTATAGGGGGTTTTTTTTTTAAATTTATCGTTTATCATTAATTGTATAAGTATACACCCGTTGAGATCGGTTATACTATTAAGTGCGGTTGGGGAGTCGTGACCATAGTACCTCGCGCGGTGGGAGCGTGACTATATAGGATGATGCGCGGAAAACTTATAGAAAATCGAGAACATTTTTATGTTATTATGCTTTTGGAATATTCATCAACTTTTGACCACGGTTCGGGTGTATTCAGCAGTTGTGTGCGCTACCGTATTTATTATGTGAATAAAACAGAAATATTAATATTATAATAGCTAACAGTACCTGGACCTCATGTGTGGGAGTGTATGTGTGTGTGTGTACATGGCTGCGAAGTTATACTTGTCCGGGGGAGATAATTAAGACGGAAAATAAAACAAACTTTAAAGAAATATCGATTTATATCACAGTGCGATAGAAGAGTCGATTGATGGCTCGTCCGTCCTTTACTTGCCGCGATGACTTCCCGTGCTCTCGCCGCGATGACTCTCGTGCCCGCCGCGGCGACTTCTCGTATACTTGCAGCGGTAAATTCTCGTACTTGCCGCGGTGACTTCTCGTACTTGCAGCGATGATGTCTTCCGCACACGATTTCCTGCTCGGTCGTAAATCGCCGTCGTTTTGTTCAAATAATATAATTTGCGGCCGATCGATGGTCTTCGTAATTATCATCATCATCATCATCTTCATTATCATTATTGATTATTATTATCATCGACATCATTTATCGTTATACCGTACGCGTATATAATAACAATTATTATATACACATATATTATATTATATATTTAATAACGATTGGAAAAATTAATAATAATAATAATATTTACGGAAAATATATTTTCATATATATCATATATAATAAAGTAATCATGCGCTCCGTCCGTCGTGCAGTTTACGGCGAGCACTACTCTTTTTTTTTTATATTATAATACAGAAATATCGTATATATCATCATCAATATACATACGATCCGCGTTTGTAAGTTCATATTTATATTTTATTTATATTTATATATATATATATATGTATAGTCGAATTGGTAATATATAATAAATGTCATCGCGGTGCAACGCACATATTGCGCACGCGGTCGCGTGAATGGTCTCCAAAATAATATAATATAATCTATTATGTATATAATTACACCGAGAAAACCACTCACACGCGTCCTGCAAATCAGGATGCTGTTGCGATGCGATGTACACGTTATTTATATATATATTTTTTTTAAAATCGCCCTCAGCGAGACGTTGTTCGAAACAGTAAACAACAGTACTCTACTACGTGCATTCCTGGTGCTGCTGCTGATGTTGCTGCATCTTAGCCAGGTGCCGTGAGTACTCAACGTCCCACTGGGCGAAACGTTAATGAGCCGCAAGCGACTGATGGTTGCCGATCGGCGAAAGCATTGGCGGGCTGTGCGAGTGCGAGTGCGGTCCCATCGGCGAGCCGTGCATCACGTGGTCCTGATGGTGGTACGCTTGGTGCAAGCCTCCGTGGCCCATCGGGCCGCCGCCTCCACCGCCCAGGCCGCCGTCCATCATGCTGCCGTCTTGCGGGCCGCCCATGGTGTTCGGGGGCGTCATGCGCTTTTCCTTCTGCCTCCGGTTGCAGAACCACACGCGCACCACCTCCTTCTCGAGCTGTAGCGAGTCGGCCAGCGACGTGATCTCTTGCGCGGACGGTTTGGGCTGCTTGTGGAAGTGCTGCTCCAGGGCCCCCTTGACGGACACCTCGATGCTGGTGCGCTTCTTGCGCTTGCGACCCTGCGCCGCGATCTTGTCGATGCTGGTCGGCGAGCCCGTCGTCGAGTCGGCCTCCTCCAGCCACTTTTGCAGCAGCGGCTTGAGCTTGCACATGTTCTTGAACGACAGCTGCAGCGCCTCGAACCGGCAAATGGTGGTCTGCGAGAACACGTTACCGTAGAGCGTGCCCAACGCCAGGCCAACGTCGGCCTGCGTGAAGCCCAGCTTGATCCGGCGCTGCTTGAACTGTTTGGCGAACGCCTCTAGGTCGTCGGACGTGGGCGCGTCCTCCTCGCCGCCGGGCGACTGCGGGTCGTGTTGTTGCGGGTACGACGGGCTGTGGCCGTGCATCTGGACGGCCGGGTGCGTGTGGCCCAGCATGCCGTTCATCACGTGGTACGCGCCGTGGTGGCCGAGCTGCGGCGATCCGGACCCGCTGCCGTTATAGTGGCCGGCCGAGACGACTGGCGGCGGCGGTCCCGTGTGCCAGGTCTGCGCGCCTCCGCCGCCACCTCCGCCGCCACCGCCTCCACCGCCGCCGCCGGTCACGGCTCGCATGTCTGGCGGCGGTTTGATGTCCAGTCCCTGGTGCGGGTGGTGCGGATGGTGCGGATGGTGTTGGTGCATGCTCATGGACGCGGCCCACGGGTCCACCCAACTGGCCGCGGCCGACAGCGATACCGGCGACGGGGACGTAGGAACTTGATGGTGATGGTGGTGGTGATGGTGATGTTGTCCGGGCGGCATGTATTTCAGTTCGCCGGCCGGGTGGTCTTGACCGTTGCCGCCACGGGGCGACGGCGACGGCTGCTGGTACGGTCCTCCGGGCTGGTTGACCACCGACATGCCTCCCATGCCGTCTAGGTCGCCGGAGCCAGGGCCACCGCCGCCGCCGCCTCCGCCGCCACCGCTGCCCACCGGCAGGTACGTGGTGGCCATCACCCGCGCTTTCCAATCACATTCAACCGACGCGCCCCGAACACTGCGCGGGTAAATCGTTAGGTCCGTAATTGCGAACGATTTTCGTGCACCGGTCTATGAAGAAAAAAAAATATTCACTGTTGCACCGCACGCGAGTGCGGTGGGTGTACGCGCGGCGCGCGCGCACTTTGTCCGCGCGACAACGACGTCCTCGGCGACGTGCGATTTTTTTTTTTTATTTTATAATAATAAAATGAAATATCTGATAATTGATATTATTATTTATATCGCTCGGTGGTTTTCACCGCGAAACCAGGACGAGAAAAATCCTTATCGCGACGCGTCGCGCTGTCTCGGTGTATGTATAACTCACGAGCAGAGAATAACGCAAAAAGCGGAATAAACTTAAAAACGAAAAAAAAAAAAAAATTAATAATAATTAAAACGACGGTGAACGGACAATAATATTAAATCACGATCGTATTGTACATGTTTTGCAACCGAATAGAATATATTGTACCAACGACGCCGTAGTATCATAGGTAAGTTAGTAGTACGGTGGTATAATAATATAATGTTCGGTGACGGTCGCAGCGTTCTGAGAGAAAAAAAAATCACACAAGTCACACACACGCGCGTAAACCGTTCACATAGCGACCGGCGCGCAGTACGTATACGGACTGATCGGCGGCGAAGGTCCGCAGAGAGCGGCTGCCGGCGCGCGCGAGGTGGCGTTCCGGCGGCACGGTCGCGCGTCGGTGGTGGGGATGGGGGGCGCGAGCGAGAGACCGCGACCGGCGGGAGCGAGACCCACGGCGCGGCGGGGACCGCGGTACGCTCGCCGTGGCGTTTCCCCCGCCGCCCGTTTGGGCGTGAACGCCCAGGCCGTGCCGGTTGGGCCCGAGCGCGCGGCGACGCCCCACCCATCCGGGGACGGGCCCGGGTCAGCTGACGGCGGGGCGCCCCGGCGGCAAACGCAGTAGCCACGGCAACGGCATGTACTCTCTCTCGCACGGTCGTTCGTGTGCGTTCGTGCGCGCGCGTTACCGGCTGTCGTGTCGCGTCGGCGGGGCCGCCGCCGCCGAGAGACCGCGCCATCGTCGGTCGTCGTCCGTCGCTGTCGTCGTCTGGCCGCCGCCGCGCGCGCCGACGTAAATGGATACATTATCGCGACATTATCGTGCCGAACACCTACGGCCCCCGCCCGGCGCGTCTTCGCCCGAAAACAATCCACTCGCCAAATTGATTTCCAAAGGCCCTTTGCCCTACGATTTATACTCCCGCCCGCGCGATTCATTGCCATGACGCCCGTACACGCTCGCGTTAATCTATAATACCATATTATATAATATACAAATACGTAATACCAATATTATATTACCTACTTCATTATTGGTATGTACCTGTAATAACCGCGATGTTTACTATTTCGTTATGGCAAAGACACGACGATTGTTGCAGACCTATCTAATCGCTGCACCGGTATAATTGCAGGTTCTATATACATTGTATACGTATAAATGTGCCTATGTGTGGGTCCTGTTGAAATAGCTGCACCGTTATTCGAACACCCCTCAATTTCAATTTTTTTTTTCCACTTAAATCGTAATGATATTTTTCTCGGCCCTGAAATTATAAGTATAAATAGGTATAATACCTATACAGTATAGGTATTTTTGAGTACGCGCAGCTGAATATTATTGATTTCTATATATATACAGTTATATAGGAATAGATGATCATCTATACCTATTTTGCTCTATTATATACTTACGTTTTGTATAAATATAATATATATATATATATTTATTCTGTTTTTCAGATATTTTTACTTTTTACAATAACGAATAGATATATCCAATTCATATATAAATAATATAAATTTATACTTTATAATATTTTTTTTGCTATTATAATACCAATTGGTATTAAAATAATGTGTCTAAGTGCGTGCTAACCGCGAAACAGTCAGACGGAATTCATGTAAGTACCTACCTAACTATGTATAGGTATTACCTATGATATATGTATAGTATATTAATAGAACAGCTATAAATATATGCATACCCTTATATTGTATCGGACAATATAATTTATTTTGGAGGCGGTTAAAAAAAATGTATGATAATATTATATACCTATAATATTATAACAATCAAAATCAATGCCCATCATATCAACCATACATTTCAGGGGATGGTTTGAACCCCTAACCCCCTCCTTATATACGCCACTGATTATAGGTAGGTATTCATAACATCCGGAAAATAATAGATAAATGTGTGTGTATATATTGCATGCGTATTAACGAGCTAACATAATAACATTAAAATTAAGTTATTATATTTTATCGTCATGTATTATATGAGATATATATGTAGATGTAATATAGTTATAGGTATAGGTACCTACTGGCCACTACCTACCTATATATAATAACTATATATCACTCATTACTATTTTTTGGAATTTTAATTACGTGACTAATATATTGATGCTTGAATTTTGATAGTTTTATCATATAATAATAATAATAATAAATAATTATTATAATGATGCTTAATGTTGTGGACGTTCATCTATATATATTTCGTAAAGGTATTTACATTAAATTATAAAATTTACAATAAAATACATTTAATACAAATAAGATATTTTTATGCTATTTCTTTCACTGATTAAAAATTCAAATCAAATTTATTTATTTTTTAATTGAACTTTTTAAATTTTACTTTTTTAAGTCAACTTAGATATACTTAGTTAATTTTTAACAATCCAAAAATCTATTTAACCTTACAAATTTATAAAATATATGTCATACCTTTTTAATATATAGGGACGAGTTAAATAAATTGTTAACTTTAAAATGTAAAACTTTGCAAAATAAAGTCGCACGGAAGAAAACGCAGCGGGTCTTCATCATTAGGTATATCAATTTTATGTATAAAAAATAGCGAATATGGCATTTATTATTATAAATATTATTATTTTATTATTTGTACGGTGTAGGTATTTACCTACGTATAAATTAGGTATAGCCTACGTTATTATGATTTATGAACAAAATAATGACGAATGGAGAGTATATAGGAAAATAATATAGGTACTTAATATGTATTATGTATTATATAATATAATTATTAAAGTTATTATATTGGTGGGATATAACTAGTAGGTATACAATTTGTTTTCAAAAAACGTATATGTTTTCCTATACAAAATAGCTGTGTATAATGTAAAAGAATTATCCTGTATTCGTTTTATAGGAAAATTTTCACGACGTACCTATACTAGGTATACCTATATATAATAATGTTATAGGAAAATAGAAAAAATCGAAATCAGCATGCAGAATAATACGCATATTATGTTAGATGCCTGCAACGTGGTTGTCGTGGAGAGGAGAATACGAAAATCAATATATTTACCGCGGATTCATCTATATAATATGAATAAGGTAGGTAAAAAAAAAAACAGAGATATGATATCACGTCGCAGCGATGTGCCGTATATTTAGTTACCTACCTATGTAGGTACAATATATATATTATAATATAAATTATGTATACAAAAACGGACTCGATTGCTGCGTAAAATAGTCGGTAATATAATATGAAGAATTATATATATATATATATATAATATACGTGTGCGCCGATTGCCGTTATTAAAGTATTGAATTTTGTTCATTATTATATTCTCCCAAATATCTCTGTATAGGTATGTGTTTGAATAACACACATTATATACCTATCCCTTGCAATATTAATAGGTACATCGATATACTACTATACTATAGGTATATATATATATACATACCAGAGTCGTATAATATAATAATATATATGATCCCCTCTCGTGGAAATATACGCGGCGAGTATTATATTGCAATTTGCAACATTGCTCATAAAATAGTGATATGTATTTATATAGGGATACTTACTTGCTCACATCGCGGTGGTGTTCAACGTTTCGTAACTGATTTTGACATTGAAACTGCAGGTGATGACAATTTACAGGCATATGTATATATAATAGGTACAACAACAATGATTGCCTACGATTAATATAGAACAGATTTTAACTCGTTGTAGGTATATGTATGATATATATCTTATATAGACTACATAGTATTGATATATTGATCTTTAACCTATGCCCATGAACCCATATTATATACCTACCGTGTGTTATAATGCTATATACATACACTACATGAGCTGTATAAACTTATAATACTACTATGTAGGTACTATATACTATTTACATAAATAAATAATGAAAAAAATCCTGACGTATAGGTACGTCGTTAAACCGATATTTTATTTATTTCACTCATAACATGTACGTAAGTAATATGATATGGTCTTCATATAAATATATCCATATGACTATATTATATATGATTTTTGATACTCTTATAAAAAAAAAAAAAACTGTTGTACCTAAGTACGATAACTCGTGGGGTCCTATAAAATTACTCGTTACGTTTACAAATCGTATTTATAGCTATATCACATTAATAGTTATTAATATTTATCATTTTTAATTATTGTAGATAGCTAATATAACACCTAATAGATTCTATAGAAATCCCATTAATTAGCTGGGAACAAATTGAAGTGGAAGTTAATAATATTTACCGGACGACGTAATACGATGGTAAATCGAACTCGTAGTTTAATTCTCACCAACCGAGCGTTTCTGCATACGCACAACGCTATCTATGAGTGTACACCGCGTAACTAGGACGCGGTCGACGTGTGCGATCCGAGTGCGCCACTTTCAGCGACCGGATATGATATTATTACTATTATTTCCTAAAACTCGTTGAGTGTAAAAAAACAAAAAAATTAGAATAAAAATAATTAAAAATAATTTAACGAATTTACAACGAAAACATACACGTATATATTGTACCTATATGCGTTAATAATTATTGTCTACAAATATACGAAAAAATAAACCGTTTCAAGTCCTAATATATATTAGATATATTAATTATTATTAGGTATTATAGGTTGTAAAGCACACGAGGTAATCTGATGGCACCGCAGACGACAATAACCATATAGTTTTGTATTGTGACTGAGCAGTGAGCAGCATAAAGACACTTTTGAAGTTTTAAATATAAGACACGAGCTGATACCGCGGCTCCTTCGAGTGGGCCGAAGAATTGTGTATTAATTACAATAAAGAAGCTTGTAATACTCTACTCATATTGTATTTATCCGTGTAAAATGTGAATGGAGGTTATGTATAAGTATATAACTATGTGTCTATTTGAGGGGGATTTATAGTCATAAAATAGCTTACAGATGTTGTAGGTAGGTATATTCAATATATTATTGCCAAATACTGATAATACCTAAATATATGTTATATAATAGTACCTATAATTGTACTTTCAGGATTTCCGTTTACAAATAATGAAATAAAACACTCCGCCACAGGCAAAACAACGAATCAGGCTAATTTTAATATACGTTTTCCTTAAAAAGTATACGGACTAAGGACAGAAAAATAATGTAT
>VUJU01001779.1:0-10860 GCA_009835225.1 Aphis craccivora
GTAGGGACTATACCAATATTAAAATTTTGTTATGAATTTAGTATTTTTAATTTTAGTGACTAGTGAGTAATGAGTATTGACTACTGAGTGACGAGTGTACTGACTAAAATGTTGACTGTTGACATGCTGATCGTGCTGTGCATGTTGAATTCTTAAGCAACTATTATATTCGTTAACTAAACCAAGAATAGTGTTGGAAATATCAAATATTCATTCAATTTAATGTTATTTGTTTAGTTGCAAGTAAGAATTTTTATTGTACACTATAGTTACCTACTTGATACCTACTTACACTAAACATTTGATCTTAATAATAATATTAAATTCCTATTTCTCTCGATATACAAACGAATTTATGTTCTGGTTTTTTTAATTTTCTTATTTTTGTGTTTTATTGCTTATCAATACCATAGACATATATAAACAATAATATATATGATCAATATGTATGATCAATACAAAATAAAGACGTCTATGAAAATATTTACTTACCGTCAATTTGTTCCTTGCCGATTATGACTGCTGAACAATTTGACACTCTTATAGAATGTGCCAATGCGTCAGCACGTAGATTATTATTAATTAAAGCTACCGTTACACCAATTTTAGACAAACCAAGCCAAATGCATACATATTCTGGACAACTTTCCATGTACAAAGCAACAACTTCACCTCGTTTAAGTCCTTGCTCTTTGAAATAATTGGCAATTTGGTTGCTAAACTGTTCTACCTAAAAACAATTGTAAGTAACTAAATTATATTTACAATTCTCTTTAGTATATTTAATGTATTATTATTATATATTTGTTAATAACTATAAATTATGTTGGTATATAACAATTTATATATTTTGGAAAAGTGTATACTACTACTAAGGCGCTACCGCCTTTTTTAAAATTAACATATTATCTTCAACAAATATTATGAAACTTAATAAAATTATTGTACCTACCAAAAATAATATTAAAATATTTTGACACATTTTGTGACTGATAGTTGGCAGAATTATGAATATCCTTTGTTCTTTTGTATGTAAAAAAAAATTCCTGTGTTAACCATACCAGTTATTTTTTATTAATTAATAACCTATGCGAGAGTTTACAGACCATTAGGGATATCTGAGATGTTCAGAGGTAGGTAGGTTCAAAACACCTCTCACAATCTTAGATATCAGTATTTTAAAGTCAACTATCAACACCGTTCACCATCTTACGTTTAACATATTGTATTTTTGTGTTCTAAGTTTATATTAAATAAAAGTTTAATACACTTATAATAATAATACATCACAATTTTATTACTATGTAGATGTGTGAAACGATGAGTCAGGACATAACACTACTTTATCATATGATTCATTTTATTTATTATTTTTAGTAATTCGGTTTAATGTTTAATTACTTTAAATTAGTCTTGGTTAAACTACTAAATCAATTAAAACATTAAATTTCACAATACAACCAATTAGCTTTAATGTTGGTATTTATTGGATTTAATATTTAGATCCATTATATATTATGTGATTTTTAATCGGTTTTTATAATCATAGTAGTATTTACTTCAATAAATCTCCATGTAGAACTTTCATGTTTAAATGCTATTTTATTAGGATGTTTATCAACAATTTTTTTAAAAATTTTAGCATAAGTGTCACATCCCATAAAATTCCATATTCTTATTTTGATAAAATATGTTGAATAGTCTTTGATTAATCTGAAAAAATAAAACATATTTTCATTATTATTTTTCATTGTATCTACTATTATATCATCCCCTAATTCAATTGTTCTCAACCTGAGTGTTTTGAACTTGAATTGGGAGCGTTAAATAAAAAAAAATATTTCATGAAAGTTATAGCATGCTTGCTTAATGCATTAATTCATTAATTTTTTTATAAAATATATTAATATGTGTGTAAAATGGTTATACTTTGCTCAGGGCCTAAAATTAGGGTATTTTGCTACTGCACACTTAATTCCGAGTCTAATTTCATATTCCAAAATTTTTTTAAATAATAAGCATAGACTTAGTAGTACACACGTCACATATAACTTTGTAGCATAATTATTTTTGGTGTTCATTAATAAATACAATCTAATACAATCTTCTATAAAAGTCCTTATACCTATATAACTAAACATTTTAAAATTAAAAACAAAATAAGTTTGGTTAAAAAATAAAAATTTAAGTAATGCACACTTTTAAATTTTCTACTGCACACAATTTTAGGCCCTGACTTTGCTAAAGAAAACTTAAGTTATAAAATAAAAACATAATTAGAATATACCTACTATTATAGGGTGGCTCTGGATTTTTCAAAAATACCAGGTGCAGTGAGTCAAAAAAGTTTGAAAACCTCAGTAATTTTATTATATCTCAGATTAAATTCCTATATACTATTTAACAATAGATACTAATATTTTCATAACTAAATTGAATTATGTTAAAAATTAAATAATTATTACTTTAATTTAGTCAAGAAAAATTTGGTTAAAATATAATATGAAATCTTATGGTTATTACTGTAATTAATAATAGGTATATTAATACCTATATTACCATTATATTATAATATTGGTAATTTCTATTTATATTTTAATTTCTTAATTATTGATTTACATTACTTATGTATATAACTAACTGCAGTGCCGGATTAACGTATTAGCAGGGTAGGCACGTGGGCTAGATAAAAGTGGCCGTCAGAAGGGGCTATTTTTTTATTGTGGCAATGTGTCAGTTTAACCGGGCGTTCAGTGGCGTGGCGAACTGAAAATATTCCAGAGGCAAGTAACATTTAGCCCGAGGACCCACCCACCCCTCTACTATAGACTTAAATAGGGTTTTTTTACCTAACCCTCCAAAACTTAAAAAATCTCAGAGGCAATTGCCTCCGAAATTACTCTTCACCACTGCGGGCGTTTGTGGCAAATGTCTTAAATATTATTAATCTTAAATATGGTTTTTGATTACGTCTGCAACAGTTTTGATAATTGATACAGTTAATGATAATTGATAATTCTAAATATTTTTGGATATATCCCCATATGTTTAATCAAACAGATTCAGTTGAAACTATCCAAAACAGTTTTCAATCTATTACTAAAGAATTTCCGGCAGATATTCAAAGCTCAGATGTTTTATTATAGATAAGACAGATGAGTGTCTTCATTTTAAAGAATTAATGAAAATAGAAGACAAATTGTTTACATCGGTTGAAAATTCAGTGACATTTACAATGTCATCTTACATTAAAAGTAAAGAGCTTGATGTTTTCCCAAATCTAAATACAGTCATGAGAATGTTTCTTAGTACAGCCGTAGCAAATTGTACCGAGGAACGGTCATTTTCAGTCTTAAAACGGGTAAAAAATAATTTACGTTCTACTATGTCTGTGGAAAAGTTAAACGCTTTAGCTCTATTGAATATTGAAAATAAATTATTAAATGCTATTGGTTTAAATGATGTAATAAATGACTTCAACTCTAAAAAAGCAAAAAAAAAGTTGTGAATTAAAATAATTAAATAAATCTAAACATTTTTACAATTTTGTTTTAAAGAGTTTCAAGTCGTCATTATTTTCTTATTAGTTTCCCATGCCCAGAGTATAAAGAAAAATTAACGATAAATTTCAAAAAACAACATTTGAATATAGGTATTACTGGTATTAGGTTTAGGAACATGGTTACTTAATAGCAATAATGGGTAAGATAGCTTATGATACTTTTGATTTTTGAGTACCTTCACTTTCCTCTACCCCCTTCTAAGTTAGTCCGATTATATAGCTTGCAGTACCTTGCTCATTATAATACTTCTTACCTATTCAAAATTCAAATTACCTATCAAATTTAATATAACTTTTCGTGTTACTATAGTAATATATTCAGTTTCTTAATTTCTTTAATTACGTACACAACTAGTAAATTATTGCTGCATAAAAATTGCCTAAACTTGGTTTACTATTATAATGTAAACTGTAAAGTAGCGTATAAAAAGGAGGAGAGTAATTATTGAGAAGAGAGCAATTGTTATTGGTAGGTATAAGTATTATATATAGCATAAAATATAAACAAAACCTGGATTCTTTTTGATATTTAGTTCAAATTTGGCTCGGAGTTGCAGTGCAGTCTTACATAGAAACATTCTATATAATCAGGAATTAGTTGGACTTAAAACTCAAAAGCTATAAAAGCTTTAAAGAGTATGGACATTTTAAAGTTCAGCCATGTTCCCTAATTAAAATGTGAAAGGCCATCTATAATATTTTTCGTAGACCAATTATTTTTTTTTTCATAGTATTTCTATTGTAATTATCGTATAAAATATATTAAAAGCAATTAATTTTCAAGGTGTTAATTAATGGTTTATGTCACAACTATTTTTAGGTATGTAGAGGAAAAAAATAAAAAAATATACAACAACTTAAATAGCTTACTTTGGCGAGACAAATTACGTTAACTATTTACATATTAATACATACACATAATAAATTATAGTACACCTAGACGTATAGTAAACACTATACCGATAAAAAGTATTATATTTATTGAACTATAATAAAGCGTTTGAAATTAGTTTTTCGTACAAACATTATTGATAAACAATCAAATCACTCTGTATAATTCACAGGTCACAACCATACGAATTTCGTCCTTGATTGTTAAATAGACACTTCATAACAAAATGAGGTAGCTACTCTAATAATTGAACGGTCCCTACAACGTGGTGTATCGTATTTAAATAAATATGTTAGGTAATAGAATCCTTGATATAGTATAAAAATATATTAGTATTTTAATGTTTTAATTTTATTATTTTATTCAACTAAAAATGTATAGTTTTAATTTAAAAAAACTAGTACCTATGATCTAGGTACATAACATTAAAATTATGTATTTATTATCAACTATATAAAACATTTTACTGATGGCCATTGGCCATGTATGATAACATTTTTTTTTTTTTGTTAAAGACAAACCTCGAGATAAACGATTAAATTATAAAGTTTACCAACTGTTAAAAAATGTTCAGACATTTTGGTATTATGAATTTATTAATAGTCCAAATGTCTAGGAATTCATAAATAATTTGATTATTTAGTACAATAAAAATAATTTATTAATATATACATCGCTATAAGCAATTCACATTGTTTAATCTACGCATATTTTTCATAACCAACTTAAAATTCTCGAAATACTATTCAACACCTAAATCGACTAAATAAAAAAATTAAACAATATAATTTAATTAAAAAATAAAACCAAACGTACCCCATTTGAAAGGGTAGTTAAAAATTGGATTTTCGTGTTTACTCTAAAACGTTATATTTTTATGCATATAGATTAAAGATACAATCACAACGATATAGAAAACATACAATATAGGATGTATAATATATTATATATTATAAGTCATTAAAAACAATATTTTTCTAGAAAAATATGTTTTACTATTTTTATTGTTATCATTTAAAAAAAAAAAAAATAGGATAACATGTATTTTTAATTACTTATTTCCATACCAAAATATTTTTTTGGAGTACATTGATGTATAAAAATTTAACTTTGAATGGGTATTTATAAGATAATTATTTTAAGTTTTGATAAGTGAAGTGGTACAGACTACACATGCAACCTCAAAAAATTTTGGTTCCTATACTCTTCGCCCATAAAAATTTTAAATAATTAAAACTATTGAACTACTTGTCCTAAATTTTATTTTGGTAGATCAAAATATTCCTAGTAAATGGTATTATGTTTAGGAATATAAAATTAAAAATATAAATTGTACTGACTTCAAAAGGATATATTGAACTTCAAATATGATAACAATTTAAAAATGATGTAATAAAAACATTTACAAAATCGTTAGCGTTTTTAAAAAATATAAAAATAATGAGTGTCTAACATTAAATGAATCACTCCGTAAAAATATATGGTAATTTTTTTTTATATATATATGGGAGTTATTTTTATAACTACATATTATTTAAAAATATAGTCGACATTTTTAAATAAATCAATTCCATACATAGAAATATAATATGAAATTATTTAATTTTATTGAAGTGATTTATATATTTTATACAAATAATATAATGAGTAATAATTTCAACACATTGGTATTCAATATATATATATATATATATATATTTATGTAATATGTAAGAATTCAATATAGTAATACGTGTAGACCATAATATATAAAATTCTAAAAATAATTGTTTTATAAAGAAATTTATAATAATAATTTATTTGATTAGGTACCTATAGTACTTATACAATATACTGTATAGTAAATATATACGATAATATACATCATAATGAGAGTAAAATATGGTATGCGTCTAAATTTTATCGAAATATTCTAATTACCCATCTCAAGTGGATTGTGTTTATGTGTACATAAATTGTATGATTAAGTCATTATTAACTTAAAAAGTATGCCAAGTTATGAACAATTGTGTGCTCAAAATTACAAAATATAATTAAATATTAGTCTTATTTTATTTTAAATAAGGTGAAAAGTTTTAAAAAATAATGAAATTTGAGTACAGCCATATATATTATTTAGTCAAACATTTAACCTTTCTTTTTTAGTAGGTACCTAATAATTATTACATAATAATTGCGATCGTGAATTTTAAATTTGTTAAAAGAATAAAGACAATTAAATTTTTTTTTCGATTTCAACCTATAATATCTATAAATGTCGAGTACCTATATGATAATATGAACACCGTTAATTGGTTTATCTCACTTATTATTATTTTTGAAAATATTACAAAACAAATTGCATTTCTCGCTTTATTTATATATAGGTATTTTTATAAACAATTGATATTATGTAAGATTTATTTAGTATCTCATCTATAAATACCTGCCTTTTCATATTTCTTATCAACTGTTACAAAACCTATTTAAAACATTTAAGTTACCAAAACTTTCTCTTTATGTTCCCACTTAATGATATAGATTATATTTTGTATAATTATGTATATTGTATATTGTATACTTCGTAATATAAACTAAATTTGATTAAGTTTTTATTGTATATTTTTCTAATTATGAATAACTTAAACAAATATTTAGAAGATGAAAGTCGTGTTTAAGATTAAAAAAAACGTAGACTATGTACATTAGTTTTAAAAAATGGTCATTAATTCAAAATGTCTATGTCTATGTACATATAAATACATTGCATACAAGCGTTTCTCGAAAGATTCATTAATAACATAGGTACCTACTCTTTACTTAGTGATACTAGTGATTCTGATTTCTAATTCGATTGCACTTCAAGGCCGTTGCTTAATGGTTAGTTTTTTAAAATAGAATTCAAATAATATTATGTATTTTAAATTATTGCAATTTAAACGATGTTTCGCATTTTTAACAATTTTCTTGCGTATAAATTAAAAAAAAAAAATAGTTTTATTCTATATGGGGTGCTATAGAAAATATATTGAATTAATTATGTAATATTTATTTATAAACTACAACAACTGCGGTTTGTAAATTGTAGAAGGTAGGTGAAACGGTACGTGCTGTTAAACAACTAGGTATATAAAATAATGAATAATGATTCTTGCAAGTGAAAGTGATCAAATGAAGGTAGTTGTTATGTAGCATACCATAACATTACCACGTGAATTTTTTGTGTGAAATGTGTGTACCTACCTTTAAAATATTATATTAATTTTACTTGTTATTTACAAAAAAATATAAAACAATGATAGTTATAACTTATACCCCATCATAAATACTAAATAGTAATATTATTGTAATAGTTGTTTTATAGAATAAGTTTTTTTTTTTTTAATATCTAATAAATATAGTATTATTTTATTGTAACCATTATTGAGACTCTATTAAAGTGCAGTGATGCCATAATAATAATAATAGTTAACCTTGACATTACAACATAGTTGGAAATTAGAATATTATTGTTATTTGTTCTTATTTTAATTTTTTTATCCTCATAGTAAAAAATAAAATAAAATAGTTAATGTTCATAAGCTTAGAGATATTTAAGTTTTGATCATTACTTCTTGTACTACCTAAAAAATTAGCAAATTATAGGTTCAACAAATGTATATTCTGAATTCTGGTAATGAATTTAAGTATTAATAATACTTATGAAAAAACATAAATTGGTTGACTAACATTTCAACATAGAGAGTTTCTCAAAGAACAACTTATAAAGAATCTTATATGCAATTTTTAATAAGCCTTAGATATTAAAGTTGGAAATTGTAGTATTGTTTACTACACTATAATATGCACACTTTAGGATTTTGACAAATTTTATCACAGTAATACTTCTAAAAAATATTGTGCTTATTTAATATTTTTAAATAAAAATAAAAATAATCTATTTGCTTCTGGGATTACATTTTTAAGGTTTTTGACCGAGTCTTAACATTTTTATCAATACTTAAAATAAAAATAAAAACCATTTGAAAATGTTTAATATGTGCATAAATATTATCTTAAAATTAAAAAATTAAAAATAATTTAAATAATAATGGAATGATTCAAGTTTTTATGATTTATATTTTCTGAATAATAATAAAATTGACTTTGTTGAAAATTAGTTTTATGTTTTACTTTACTTTTGACACACCCTTCCTCCCACCAAGTACCAACTAGATCCAATTTTACAACGAAAACCTCCCCAACATTCTTACTACTCCAAGAAGTGATGACAGACACAAAAGTAAATAATACAACAAAAATACACACAATATCATTTTAAAAATGTTAAATCAATACATTCATTGCTTTACTCAAAATCTCTATTAAATAAATAAATATAGTAATTTATATTCTTTGAAATTAAAAATAATGATTACATTTGTTGTAAGATTCAAAACACTAGATAGCTAGAGACGTTCAGTGGCACTTTTTAACTTAATTGATAGGATTAGTATTAATATTTAATATTTATATAGTGTATACTTATACTTTTAACATCCTTTTTACATCCTGAAATTTAATTTTATGTGATAAGGAAGGTTGTCCGGGAAATTAATAGAGAAAGATTAGATATTAGTAGATTAAGGTGATCTATAGTGTTAATGAAGAACTTTTTTTAGTGAATTGAAGCAAGTGTAGATAGAGTTTTAATTTAGAGCAGATATACCAAATTTAAAAGTATTATTTAGTCCAAAACATCTACCAAAAATTTTTTTGTGCAGCTAAAAAAAAAAATTCTATAATTAATTGAATTTGTTATGAATAACTAAATATTTTATATTTTTTAAATATGGCTAGGGCCACATAAAAATAAGTCACGGGCTGCGTGTTTGACATACTTGATCTAAAAAATAATGATTTTAAAGTCATCGTGAGGAGTTATGAGTGTAGCTTTTACGTAGTTACGTATCGCGGAGCTCTAATCAATAAAAATATGTTAATTGAATGGAAGTATTATAACACATTTAGGCTTAAAGCTTTCGAATAATATCTATAAGTAGTAAAAGTTTAATATAATGTAAACTATCTTTAGAAATAGGTGCCCATTAGTCTCCTTCGCTCAGAACCTACCTCTTACCATAAATAATGGCGTAGGTATGTACATTTAATTCAAACTTAACACATTATTACAATGACAAAGCACTTACTTACTATATTCATGTATCTAATTTTACACAAAACATAATATACAGCAGAAGCGAGTTTCCCGGTTTTCTAATTTATTTTTAAAATACGTAATAAGAAAAGATAGATTTAGGTACTTCTAAAGGTTATTAAATGTACATCGTTTAAAACTTCTTCACCATTAAATCAAGTTTGGTTAAAATTAAAATAAATAAGTATAGTAATTCTAGAAATTTAATTTTGGATTGAGTATAAAATGTTGAGCGTTTTTGTTTTATTTATTCTTAATGTTGATGGTTAAGAACATAAACTAGGCATATTATATTATTCTAACTATATATATATTACAAAAATATCTCATAAATTAATTTTAAAGAACCGTTCATATATTTTAAATAGTCTTAAATAAGTACTGTTATTCGACACCACAACATTTTTTTTTTACAATAAAAATTAATCTTTTAATTACTTCCAAATGTATAACAAATAATATATCACTATCAACTAATAATATAACGAAGCCAAAGAGAGTACCAATGATTGGCTATTTATCTTGTCCAGTCCAGATGTTTTGGTGTTAGATTTTTTTTTTTTAGTAAAATTGCTGTTTTTTTTGTAACGTCTTTCTTGCACCGATTTTATTTTAAAAATGGTACAACATAATCATCACAATATTTAATTACTTATAGTTTATTTTATTTAACAAAAAATACTCTGAACATTATTATGACCTCCCTCTGATTTCGACATTCATTGATCTAAAATTAACTAACTAATTAATTAATTAATTAATTAAATAAATAACTATTTATTTAATACAAATATTTTAAGTAACTTTTACATCTTTGACCTGTATAATATCTTTATGACCTTAAAATTGTTGGTCGATCTTTATAGTTTGTACAAATTAATCGAAAACTTGTTATGATAATTTTAGGCACAAGATTATTAATAATAAATATATTATCGTTTATTACAATAACGTAAACATATTTTCATTAATATGATACGTGTTGTATGTATGTATTATCATATTTATTTATTAAATAACATTTAAAATTAATTGAATAATTTTTAAATATTTTATATCAATTTTAAACACAATTTCAATAGTTTCTAATTTTTAACAAATATTGATGCATTTTTAAATTTAATCTTTTACCATTTATGTTTCCAATATTTTGTGTTTTTTACTTATATAATTTTTTGAAAATATTATATTTGTTATCATATAAAAGTTAATAACATTGTATATTCGTTA
>VUJU01001779.1:10910-27644 GCA_009835225.1 Aphis craccivora
TATTCGTTATGTAACTATATTCATATTTTTAATTTTATACTGTATTTTAACACTGTTATTTTTTCAATTGAAATGTGCCACTTTTGAATCTTTTTAAAACTTTTTTTTGTTTTTATTTTAACCTTATGTACATAATATCCAATAATTAAAAATTCGGTACATAATAAAGGAAAATACAACCTATAATTATTATAAATGTATATGTTAATGGGCTAATATACAGTTTAAATCATTAAGGTGTTTCGTAAATTTTGTATTTTTTGTTTACTTACATTGCGTCCCTTGGAAGTGTTAATTTTGTATTTTTTGTTTACTTACTTTGCGTCCCTTGGAAGTGTTCGCCATACTCTGACCAAGAAATTCCAGTAAATAATTATTAAACATACTGCTCCCAAAACTGGCACTATATAAAGTGCATAATAATTGAGGATGATTAACATAACAGCTACAGCAATAGCAGCTGTGAGCCAAACAAATGATACACTCTGTTGATTGTCTTTATTCATAATTAAAGTTACTATATAACGAAAATGTAATAAAAAATAATTTTCCCGATTCTTAACAACTCTACCCTCACGTGCACACCGTGATAATCGTGCAACGACTAACCACTAGTTGCCTGGTCCCGGTGAGTGACTGCCGACTGGCCAGCTGGCGGATGTATTATTGCTATACGTCTATTTTACCACACATTGTATAGTTATAATCATATAATGTGTAATATAATCGTAACAGCGACATCTGGTGGCGCATATATTCATATTAAATATCAATTATAAAAAAAAAAACGTTTTTATACTAACCTTTTAAATCGTTTTAAATTCAATATTAAATTATTTATTATATTATGTTCTATCCATTTTGTGATAATACCTACCTATATTCTATAATGGTTATATTGATAAACATTTTTCCTCCATAAGTTAATATATTTGCTTAATATTGAAATGCTTATTACGAATTTTTTAAGTTTTTGAAAAAATTTCTTTTATGAAAATCATTGAAATTAAAAATACAAAATTTGGATTCAACTATTTTGAGTATCAAAGAAGTAGGTACGTATAAAGCAAATCATAAAATTACTTTTTTATCAATTTCTATATAGCTGATGTGTCTAAACATTCTGAACTTCATAATAATTAATAGGTCAAATCATTTGATAGGTAATGTAAATATATAAAAACGTAAGAAAAATAAGATAGTAGCTACTATATATATAGGTAGTATATGAGTCATTGTATCGTATTATAATCAATATAAATATTGCTCATTTCTGAAAATGTTATTATTCAAAACTATTTCTGTGCTTCCAAGTCATATCGGTTATTTTAAATGTTCCTATTTGATACTATGGAACCCAATAATAAAGTTATAAAGATAAGTACAAAGATTTGAATTATTCTAAACTCTAATTAATTTTTTTTTTAATGACTATGAGGTAATAGGAATGTTCTATATAGGTGCAATACATGCATGTATACAGTTTTTAGATTATATAGTACTTTTAAGTAGAAAAAATAAATAATTAAATATCAGCTATACATTTTGATAGTTTCTATTATAAGTTTGTTGGAATTATAAATAAAGAAACCAACTATAGTGTCTATTTAAGAAAATTGTTTATTTTTAAAATATTTAAGCCAATTTTTCTCAGTAGAAGTACTAAGTTTGTTACGGAAGGTACAATGTTGTACAGTTAACTTCAGTATTTTACGTGAAGTCGACAAACTATAACAGTTTAATTACTTTTTATATATTATATATTTCTTTAAAAATTATTGTTATGTTGTGGCTACACACTACACAGGTTATAGTGATTATATACCATATGACTCATGTTTATACCATTTTTATACGATTATACCTATACTGTATACATAGTACCTACACTTCAGCGTGTATATTTTAAGCGCATAACTAAATTGTGGTATGATCATAGTATGTATACAGTGTATTTATTATTTTTATAAGAATAATAAATTCAAATTTAAATTGCTTGGATTGTCATTTGTAGATAAAGTAATTCGTCTTTTATGGAACACGAACTAATTATTTAGATCAATATGTAACAATATATTACAACATTTAATAACATTTACTAACGTTAATGAAAAAATATGTTGTAAAAGATGTTACTTGATTAAATATAAAAGTTATATAATTAATAAATGAAACTTTGCACTTCATTGGAAACCTAGTATCCTGGCCAAGGTACAATGTGTAATTATTAGTATAGATTATGCGTTATAGTTAATGATATGCGTACTGTAATATTTATATTCATTGCTACACAAGCATAGGTTATAAAAGTTCACTATATGTTTTAATCTACATACAGTTAGCATTTTATTAAATGCTGTTTAATAAACAGTGTTTGTGGTTTGGATTTTTACTGTAGCTTTTTTATAATATTCGAATAATAAGATATGAATATGTGTGCTCTACTAGATTAACCAAAAATTGAAACATATATTATGTTAGTTTTGCAAATAGTATTTTTTTAAGGTAGGAGTTTACAGTAATCGAAACTATAATGTTTTTATTGGTACTTATATTTTATGGATTTTTTCTATGTATAACATTTTATTAGTATCAAAATATTAAATAACGCTTAAAAATCATACTGTGATAAGGGTTATTATATATTTTAAATTGTATCACATTTTTGCAGTGGGTTAAATTTTACGTAAAATTTACGATCAATAAGAATTATATAAGTAAATACATAAATTTCTATTTAAAAAGTATTATATAATTAATTTATAAGTAAATAATTTGTTTATATTTTATATTATTAAGCATTATATAATGCATTATACCTATTCACTTGTAAATACAATAAGTTAAGGGTTTAAAATTAAAAGTCTCTGAAGTTATATTTTAATTTTCATCAGCTAATATGATATTCTTATAAGACCATACGGATGTAATGACATTTATTTTTGGCGAATTTAGATAAATATTTAATTTATAATAATTAATAACGATGCAATAAAAAATTAGGTATATGTATGATGATGATAATATTAGGTAATAATAATAATATAATATTATACAAGTTAAAATATCGAAAATTTATGATAAGAATAAATTAAAAATAAGGAAAAAAATTAATTAAACAATGACAAACTATTACATAACTATTAATGATATACGTTCAAATCAAACTTATTTAAGGTGCCCAGTGCCCATACACTGCAGCGGTAGCGGTAGCGGTGGCGGTGGTGGTAGCGTTAAAATGAGTCCGGACAAAATTTTACCGCCACCGCCGAGACAATAAAATTTTACCGCCACCGCTGCAGTGTGTGGGGACCTTTAAAAAAGTAGAAAAAAAAAAACAATGCGGTTCTTAATTTGAAAAAAACATAACAGATTTTTGAATGTATTACCATAACTGTTAATAATTGTATGTAGGTAATAATAAACTTAGAAGCTGTGCCTCCTAGACTACTTCATTCCCTATAAGTATCATAGATCTTATTTTTTTACAAGTCGAGATTATAACTCAATAGTCTAAAAAAATTTTAAATGAAAAATAATACAAATATATTTTAAATTATTAACATTTTAAATAAAATATAATACGCACAATACCTCGTCAAAAACAATAGTTTTAATTGATTTTTCATAAAATTTGCACTCAATTCTAATTTACCTACAGCATTAAAATCTTCATTTTTCTGTCATATTACTGATATCTAAATAGGTATTTAGGTATTTTTGGATTTATTCTTTCTCTAAATTTTTTTACTTTGATTTTTTTTTATCATGATATTTTCACATATTATAGTTTATACGTGTTATTTTTTCTTGATATTGTTGTTTTTTTCGCAACACGTGCACTGGTATTTGAATCCTCTTTCTATCCATCTTAAAATATATAAAAGAACTCTAATATTGGTTGTCATTGTAATTATTTGACAAAGCCATTTTTAAATTTGTATAATTAAGGGATAATAATAGTATGTAAAAAGTAATCAATAAAGATATTCTTTTTAATTGATATATAATAAAAATTATCATTATAAAAAAGTAAAATATTCTATAATGTAAGCATATCTAACTACTGTTTTGGAAATAATTTTTTGTTAAATGCGGTTATCAGTAAGTATCAGTTGTTAATAACACCTTTATTTTATTGATCCTCAAACGTTATCTCCATATCGATTTCTCCAGTAGTTTGAAATCGATCTGTGTAATTTGTGTGTAACTTTTTTTTACCTATGTTTTAAACAATGAATGCTTCGCTCTTATATCATAATATATAATAAATAGTATATAGGTTTCCAAACTGTTACATTTTCACTGTACTCGTTGTACAGTTTTTTACCAACATATTTTTGAAAATGTTTAAATTTTGGCTATAGCACACAATACATACTATGAGTATATAACGACCTATTTTATAATTCATATTAGCACTTTAGCTATCTTTGCAATAACTTAGTCTGGCAATGTCGTATTGACAAAATATATCACTTGTAAGCACCTAGTAATTATCGCAAATTTGCAAGTAATGATCAACGATAAAAATAAATTAAACATCAATATCCAATACAGTTACAAAGATAATACTGTAAAATAAACTCGTGTGTGTATATATATATATATTATATTATAAAATATATCTTTTATTTTTTTTTTTATATTTTTTATTATAAATATTTAAAAACTATTAATGCGACCCACAGTTTGGAACCATATATAGCCACAACATGGTATATTATATATTATATGAATTTTTATAACATAACAATATCTATTCTAATAATATATAGGTACCTGGTACTTATATTGAAGACTCCTAAAAATAATATCTACAATAATTTTTGCTTTGATATCTAACAATAATGTAATTTACAATGTATTCATATTTATAGAAAAAGAAATGGAAAAACAAAAGAATTCATCTTTTAAACAATTAGAAGTCATTTGGAACAGAAATACCAGTACTCATAAACCAAAATTATTACCAGAATTAAAAGGAATTAATATAGAGGATAGTGTTGAAAAAGTTAAAAAATCGGTTAAACCTCTGGATGTCAAAATCAATGAAAATAAAAAAGAACATGTTCATAATCGTGTAAAAAGAAGTTTATTCCAAGAAAATAAAAACGAAAAAGTATACAAACCATCAAACCCAGAAGAATTAAATAAAAAACTTTGTAAAACTTTTGACTATGCGAATAACTTAAGAAAAAGAACTTATAGCATAAACAAGAAATCTCAATTAAATTTATTTACCCAGTCCCCCCAAATTATATCAAATCGAAAAAAGATAATAAGAAATCAAGATGCTCCAATTCATAAATCAAAAAAGTGTTTATTTCAAACAAAAAGTGAATTTTCGTCATCTCATACGGTTAATGATACATCGATCATCAAATCATCATGTAATATGAATCTACAAAATGTACACACTAAAGTTGTTAATTATTCTACATCTCCCGAGATTATGTCAAATCGAAAACGGTTCATTATGTACAATAATTTGGATAAAACTAATATTTCTAGTTACGATAATGATAAGTGTTTGTTACCAATTGTCCAAGAACCAGAAAAGTTGAATATAAAATATAAAAATGGTATACACATAAGTAAAACGAACTCTGTATATTCTGAAGATATCATTGAATCATCCGAAAAAATTACCTCACCTATTAAGAAAAATAAAAAAAATAATAAAAATTGGATTCATAATAAAAAAACTAAGATCAATAACTATATTAATAAGAATAAAGTATCAGAATGTAAAACATTCGATCATGGAAAAAGTGAAATGAATTTACCAAAAAATGTAATCCAGAAAAGTACAGAAATATCAACAGTCATCCAAAATAAATTGTGCAATAAAATTAATTTTGATTCTATAGATATTATTAATACAGAAAATATTTTAGAGTGTCCTGTAACTGAATTAAATATAAATAGTTACTGCGAAGAATCTAAAAAGTCAATTATTGTATCACAAGAACATCAAAATCCAAAACCAGCAGAATCGACTATAATTAATGATGATAATCAACGATGTTATTCCGATACTTCCTTAACACATTCATCTTTGAACACAAAGGTATTTTCTAAAAATAATGAATGTTCAAAAATATTTAAACCTCACAGAACAATATTTTTCAATCAGAACAAAGATAATGTTATATCGTTAATACATTCACCCGAAATAGACGTAATACCTGCCACTCCTGAACATGAATCAATTAATGTGCACAATTCCATAGTTCAATACTCCCCTGAAACCGTTTTAAATCCGTACGTTCCATTGATTGAAGTCGATCAATCGCCTACAACTCCGCATGAAAGGAATTGTCAAGTACTCATTCAATCTGTTCAAACTCCACCTAATGTTAATGGCACAACATTACCAAATTTATTTGAACCTACAGCTTCTCCAATACAGTCTTTTGTCAATGAACTGCCATTCAAGGTGTGTACCTATTTAAAGTTATAGTATAATATAACATGGTTAATATGCGCACATAATTTACTTTCCTTGCAGATTGACGTTGTTGAATCACCAAGAGCTCATGAAAATGATGATATTGTGTTTTCGCCCGAAATAAATAAGAGAAAATCAGACAATAGCCCATCATCACCTAATCATTTTGACTCAGCTAAAAAACGTAAAAAAATGTGGTAAGTTTCTTAAATTTTGTTGAAAATATATTAATAGTTATTTAAAGACTTGATTTTTTTTACAGTAAGGATGGATTGAGAGGAAAATTTCGAGATCTTATTAACCGTAAAAAATCTGAAGCCCGTATTCGAGAATACGAAAAAAGCTTGTCTAAAAGTTATAAGCCAAAACAAGGAGAAAGTACATTATTAAATGTCATTGAAGCATGGATGGAATTTAATATGATTGTCCTTCTTTGTTACTACATGAAATCTGGTAAAAAGAGTTAAAACAATAATTGTTATTTAATTAAATCAATAAATATTGTTACTGTAATATGTTACAGATAATGATGTTCAAAAAGTGTTAGTTACTCTAGACAATTGTTCTATAAAAGCTGCCAAGAATAGTATAATACGTATATACTCTCCATGGTTGACAATTAAATCTGAAGTCACTGATGTATTGTTGTTTGTTGGCGTCATTCATGCTGAAGTAATTGAATTCTCAGAATCCATTACTAGGCCTCTCAAAGAAAAATGTACAGATGCCAATGGATTATTGACAACTGTATTTCAAAATAAAGTTGTATGGAAATGCTATTGTTCTAAAGGTACAAAATTACAATCATATTATGTTTGCTTATTAGGAACTAATTATTTATATCTAATAAAACTAAAATTTAAAATATTCTAATCTATGTTTGAACAAAAAAATTGTATGCATAAATTAATCAAAACAATGCCAAATTTAAAGGAAGGTTGATTTAGGCCCCACAGTTTTTCAATTACTTAATGTTAAGTACAAAAAATACATTTAATTTAAATAAAACAATTTTAAAAACATGTAATATAGAATTAAAACTACTTACTATAGTTGTATAGTTTATAATATATAATTGACAAGACAATAATAGTAAGTACTTACAGTGGTGTAGTTTGTCTACATTCGTAGTAAAACTATAACAGTAATCAATAACTAACTAAAATAGATACTTGAATTATTAAACTACTGTATTTTATTGGTATTGAATTACTATTATAATCACGGTCTATTATTTCGTGATTATAATTTAGAAATTAAATCAACATCATTTACCATCAATACACAATGTATTTCATAATCAGAAAAAAACATATTTATCCTTGCTTATGCATATTATTATTTATTATTGTATACATAATAATATTATAAAAAGACTATTTCATAGAAATGTATTAATTATATATTTTTTTTAGACGCTGCTTGTGAATGCTTGGGAGAATTAAGTGTTTACAATTATTTGAAGTACATGATGCCTCATTAAGATGTATTGATTCTTATTTATAAAAGTTACTTATTTTTATTACTTTTGTTAATTTTAAAATTAAATATTTATTAATATATAATATTTTTTTAATACCGTTATTTGTATCTAGATTTTAATTTCATTATTATTGTTATATTAATTATATGAATTCAATTATGGAATATTTTATAAGAAATTGTTTGTACCTATTTATTTTTCTAGATAATTAAATTGTAATTTATGTATTTATATGTATTCAATTATCTTCCAATCTATGTATTGATAATATTTTGCTATGGAAATAATATGTATTTTTAATGGTATGTTATAAGAAATTTATAATATGCAACACAACATACACCTAAAGTTTATTTTTGTCTATCTTTTTTACCGTATTTATACTTAATTGTAATAAATATTAATAATATGTATATTTATTTTTTTCTTGATTATTAAGAAATCTTATATTTTTATATTTTATAAACTATAACGCAACTTTTATTGTAACTCAAGTAAAATCTGATAAAATATTCATATCTCAGAACAATATTGTAGGTGTTTGTGTAAGCATAAGGTCAAAATTAATAAATAATAATACAATATGCAATGTCAATCAAATATGTTAAATTTCGTAATAAAATATATATTTACACATTATAATGAATAATAACCTTTTTATCTAACATAATATCTGTTTACCTATCTTAAATAACATTTGTAATTTATTTAATTTTATTAATTTGTAGTATCTGAGTATATGTTTTGGTTTTGAGTTAAAAATTATCATTGATTTACAATTTTATTGCTATACAACAGTAATCTAAAATAGTTATTTAAATTAAAATTATATTCATTAGTATTTAGCCTTTTATTTGAAATACATGTATTTTTTCATATTCATAAAATTCTATCATTCTCCGAGTATTTATTATACTATTTACTTACGGGCTACAACCATAAATAAAAAAAAGTTCCAATCTAATATTTGCTATAAAATCAGAATCAACCGTTGAAACTTGTAGTTGATTATAATATTAAACATATCAAATCATTTATTTTTATTCATAAATCTTTTTAATATAATACTTATTATACAAGTTTTGATTTTACTAGAAGTATCAAAAAATTGTTTAGAATTTTAAAACGAATAACAAAAAATCCCTACATTATTATTTAAGAAGATATTCTATACTCCCATGTTTTATCTCCGTCTTACAAGTAGACAATATATCAAAGTTCAAGTTCAACACAATCCGTTTTATATTGTTAAATTATTAGAGTGAACTGTCCTATTATAAAAAACTTAAAGGTAAAAAAAAATATCTATAATAAGGTTGTTTATCGTTTATACATTGCAATATTTAACATGGTCATAAATTTATTTGAAGTTGTAAGTATCTTAAAGAATAAATGTACAAACATAAATAATGATCTTACATTTTAGTTCATGTCGTACCGCACTTATATTTTATATTTTATTTTATTTTATTGTCTCCGTCTCTATAATACAAACAAAATTGTACATTTAAGTTCAAAAGAATGTTCATTTCACCCCATTATAATTATTATTGAAATGACTGTAATTATTTAGTACGTTCAAAGATGAGAATATTATCCAGGGTCCAACGAAATCTTTTTTTTTTTTTTTATATTTTAACTTTAAAACAAATTATGGGCGTTTTAAAATTGTAAGTTTTTGTAAATTCATTATAATATTAAAAAGATAACGGTAAAATTCTTCTGAACGTAAAATCTGATGTCTTGCGTTAGTAAAACGAAGACAATACATATGCGAGTAAGACGTTTGTTGAAAAAAGTCTTTAATAGTTGAAAAAGTTAGAACAATATTTTGTTTAAAATTAGCAAAATATTATATACACTTAAATGATTTATCTATATGCATATAGCCTAAACTCTATAGGCTAAATAGGCTATAGAATATAGATTCTTTAACAGATTAGACTTTTAATGACCTTCGAGTAGGTAATAATTATAGTTAATATAATAATATTTATTATTTATTATCTCTTTATGACTGTATCTTTTATCTATAGAAGGTAGAAAAACTTTAGATAACAAATATTCAACATACAAATTATTGAAGGAAGTTTAGTAAAAAAAAAAAAAAGGTGAGACATATAACAAGTTACCTAATTACAAAAACGCAAAAATGCATTGAACATTTTATATATATATGTGTGTGTGTGTGTGTGTGTGTGTGTTATGTATTGTTCTAATAAATAGAAATATAACAAACTTATAAATAGTTATGAGATAATTCAAAGAAGTACTTAAAAATTAATAAAAGATTAAGAAAAGCTGAAAAGATCTCAAGGTTAGATAAAATAAAAATGGCTTTCAAGTTGATAATAAAATTGGTACCTATAATACCTAATATATAACATTTAATTAATAAATGTACATAGTTAATAAATATTATAATAATTTTAAGAAATTCAATTAATTACTTATGCCATCCGTGACGTTTTTTTTTTTACTACCTATATTACTTACTATATCTTAGTGTTCCTATTTAAATCGTGGTTGTTCCTCACGTTTTTCAGGCTCATATAGTATTATATCTAATATATCTTCTTAGTACCTACCTTTACTGATAGCGCGTATATGGAGTTTCGTAATTTACCATAATGGTAGTTGTAGGCTTGTAGCTGATTGTTATGTGCGATTACGAAACGTGTACCTACCTATAAAGCCGATATGCCTACAACATCCACCCCTAGCAAAATGGACGTAAAAAGTCTTTGTGATGAAGGTAGAGATCTTTTTAGAAAGTACGCAGAGCAATACTATTATAATAGCATAATAATATTGGGGTTCTTGGTTTTTTATTTCATTTTTTTTTTTTGTTCGAAGGGGTTGAACGAAACTCCTAGTCGTAATTTATCTTGCGTTGGCACGTGGCTCGTTTCGTATCCTCCCCAACATTGCTTATACTGCTTGTTATAGTTATCTTGCTTATTAGTTTTTACTGTATAATATACCTACCTACCTGTATCATAAATAGGTAACATAATATTTAAATAACTTAACACTTACAAGTCACATTTAAGTTCTTACAAATTTAAAATGTCTTATGTATTATTTTGGTGTTTGGTGATAGTATAATGAATATAATATTCAAATTACAATTTGTATAGGTAGGTAGGTAAAGGTAAGTAATAAAAATCCTGAAGCCACTATACACATATGGCCACTGCATATTGTAAATAAATAGATTATTCATTTCTTAGGGTTTTTACTCGTACAATTGTTGCAAGTTGTATTTTTATAAACATAAAATTAAATCTTTGCTATAGTTCAAAAATTAGTTAAAGTTGAAAATTTTGAATGTTTTTTTTTTTTATATATATATATTAGTCAGAAAGCTTACCTTTATTATAGCTGACTATTATTCCAAATTTCATTGCAAAAAAAAAAATTGCATTAATTTTGAATGTTTTTTTTTATATATTATATATTAGTCAGAAAGCTTACCTTTATTATAGCTGACTATTTTTCCAAATTTCATTGCAAAAATTGCATTAAATTGAAGATTTTATAGAATTTAAGAACGTAATTTATATACATATGTATATATGTATATATTATTTTTATTTTTTAACGAAACCTCAGTAGGTACCTGGGTGGCTGGGCCATTGATTTACTGATATATTATAAAATGATATGATACACACGTTTAATATTATTATTACAGTAGGTATATTATTTCTACTAATTTTTCTGTAGTCTGTTCTTCATGATTGATAGGGAAATTAGGGGTTGCTATTTATATATTTTTATTTTTAATGGCATAGGTGCAAACATATTTCTGTTATAATCAATGAATTAATTATTATTTTTTTTTTTTGCGCATTAAACTCATTGTAAAGATAAGCAGATAAGATCCTATACGTATGAACACTACTTTTGAATAATATATCATAAAGAGTACATATTATAAATAATAATCTCGCATTGTGTATTATATAATATTAGTTTATCGTAGAATAGCGACAGATATTTACGCACTATCAACATTTTTGAATATCCGTGTTTTCATGTATATGATTGTAGCTTTATATCGTATAGTAGCAGCTTAGGACTTCAGGCGCATTGCACATCTTTAGTGCTTCACCAATTATTAAAGATTGTTGATTTAAATTTTAGTAGGTGAATGTAAATATAAAAAATCGATGAATATCGGACACCTATATATAACCACTTGTATACTTTTTCTATTTCAGTATATGTTTTTGCTATGCTAATTTATTGTTTTGTCACTTTCGGAACAAAACTGAGTTTATCAATATATTTATGTATGTTTATATAGGTTCGAAGGTTCAAGTTAAATGTTAAACGTTAAACCTCCATTATCCCCAGTGTTAAACTGATTTTATTTCTGTGACTATATTGACTATACTAATTGTATTATTGTTTAGCACTTAGTGTACTTGCTTAGATTTCTAATTTCTGATTTTAAGGAAATAATCATACCTAGCTTTTATTATTTTTTAGATTATCTAGACAAAGTATGCCTAAAAAAAAAAATGCATGCGTTAGCGTATTAATGGGTGTACAACTGTTACTTGTTGCATCATTATAATATCTGTGTATAAATTGGGTTTTTGTATTTTGTCAAGTTTAATGTTTGTAAAAGTTGAAATTACAAATGTCGTTTTAAGTATTCAAATACATATTATAATTATTTACACGCACTTAAAACATATAAAAGTTATATAATAATAGCAATAATAATACTATTTTATCGTCACTCTCGTGTCATTGCATTTCTATGTAATATAATTATAACGAGTCATATTATAAAACTCTCAAAACACTGATTGCACCCGAAGGACTCGGGGAAATCGGCGTATCAAAACAGCACCGAGACACGCGTTCGCAAAAACGAAAACTACTATAATAATATGTACCATTTGCTCGCTTTTCCGCGCGCACACACACACACACACTCACAATACACACACAAACGTATGTGAAAATCATCGTCTACTTTATTTAACGAATTTTTATCTCCGCAACACCCGCCGCACGTGCGCGGCCACGTTCATAAACTTGAATGGATTATTAAACACTAAAAAACAAACAAGTGAAATAATAAAAAAAAAAAACCACTGCCTAATATAATGATAAATTATATTATTATTCAGTAATAATAATAATTATTGTAACCGCCGACGACGATAAGACCGTTGTAAATAATAATATGTATAATGTATAATGCGATCGAGTACAGCAACAGTATATACCGCTCGGTAAATGTGACGTGCAGGAGGCCACAGTGGTTACAGACCATCCGTAATGGCATAATAAATTTAATCATAATATTATATTATTATTATTGTTATTATGATACAACGACGACGACGACGACGACGACGAGTTGAATAATATGTAATGAGACGAAAACGAAATAAAAAGTGGAGAGAATTCGTAAGAAGGAAAGACGAAACTTAAAAAAAAAAAAAAAAAATTAAACGATTATTAGCATTGTTGTTGTTGTTGTTGTTGTTGTTGTACGGCGAGAGAGTGAGCTGTGAGATAGTGTTGTGATAGAGTGAGAGAGTGGATAGAAATTGAGAGAGAGAATGACGAGGACGTCATATCATATACACACGAGGAAGAAGAGAAGGGGTGGGCACAGCGATTTGGCATCGTCGGCGGGGCGAAGAGAGCAGGGGGAAATCGAGCATCGCCTACGAGGAAAGAGAGAGGAGGAGGAGGCGATAGCGTGGCGGCGGCGGCGGCGGGCTATTCAATCGGCGCGTATGCCAACGCCGCGATCGCGTCGCCGTCGTACTACTACTACAACCAATACTATTCTATACCCACTACAACAACTACTACTACTACTACTACGACTAATATACTTACGGTTTGCTCTGTGCAACTGGTGCCGAATCTGCGCCGGGGTAGTCGCACGCTGAACACGCGTCTGGTAGGTGCGAACACGCTCTCGTGATATTGTACAGTCGTCGGCGTCGATCCGTTCCGTTTTTTCGCTATTATATAATTTTCAATAATAAAATATAATATATTATTTCGCGTACGCGCCGTAATATAATAACAATATAATACAATATACGTTTATTATTATTATTATTGAAATATATATTGTTTTAAATCTGTGCGTCTCGCGTCTTCACGAGGTATTTGCCGAGCGTTTTTTTTTTCACCACACGTCCATGGTGAAAATCTAAAAATAATCAAAAAACAAAAAATAAAATACATATCAAACAGAAATAATTTTCGCATTTTCTGTACCGCGTGTCGCGTAATATCACAAATACAAAAATTATATTATTTGTAACGCCGTCGTCCGAGTGGTTGGTGGTGCCGTTTACCGTATAATTTTAAAATAATTTTCATATCATTGGACGCGAGTACATGACTACGGCACATCACTGCGGTTCGCGCACACGATGAACCCGATGGTCATGCCGTTGTCCTCTGCAGCCATCGTCTCCGTCGTCGTCGCCGTCTGTCATTCGACCGCCTCATCGTTCTACCGGTGACACGAGACAGCCATTGCAGTACACATCGTCGAAGTAGGTGTGTGTAAAAAGGTAGGTGGTCGCCGACAACCGTAAACCAAGTCGTTCTCGTCGACACCGAATTTCCGCGACAGTGTTACGCGTTCGGAGCGCCGTACCGCTATCAGCTCGCGTCACTGCAGCTCCGTCACACTGCACCGGCACGTCACATCGTCCCGTGCACGCGCGTAAAGACGTAATTATAATATTATCGCCTACACCGTCACCATGAACTCGCCACAAATGTACGACACGGCACCGCAGCCGCACGCCCATCAGCCGCATCACCAGCTCAGCCAACAGGAACTGGCGATGGCCGCCAAGAAAGCACAGCTCGGGCAGCTCAAGAACAGGTACGACATTTCGGAACTGTCCACGCCCGAGATATCGCTCGACCTGCAGAACCTCATCGACGACAGCCAGTTCAGCGAAGGGCTGTTCACGGAGATCCTGCAACAGGGCCAGGTCAAGTTGCCCAACGGCACCGGCGGCGGCCGGAACGGCGTCAACCAGAACGGTTTCAACTCGCGCACCACGCTCGCGTACATGCCGCAGCCCGTGCACTACGAGAGCACGCCGGCTTCCACGGGAGGTCCCATCAAGGAGGAACCGCCCGAGTCCGTCGAGTTCCGGAACCAGCAGCAACAGCAACAGCAGCAGCAACAGCAGCAACAGCAACAACAGTACCTTAGCAACGGCCAGGGGGGCGCGTTCCAGACGTCTCCCGTGTCCAGCAACGGCAGTAGCTCGCATCTCAAGGCCCATCACCACAACCACCACCGGAAGTCGAGTTCCGGCAGCAACAAGTCGGTGGACAAGAACACGGACGAGTACAAAAGGAGGCGCGAACGGAACAACATAGCGGTCCGCAAGAGCCGGGAAAAGGCAAAGATCCGCAGTCGCGAGACCGAGGAAAAGGTCAAACTGTTGGTCAAAGAGAACGAGCGGCTGCAGAAGAGGATAGAGCTGCTCAGCGAGGAACTCAACGTGCTCAGGTCGCTATTCACCAACGTGGGCGTTCTGCCCGAACACCTTCATCGGGAGCTCAACAAACATTTCGATGCCTATCCACACTTGCAGTGAACCGTCATACGCATGGTAAATATTATATTATTATTAAGTATTAAATAAGTATAGTATGATTGTTATATTATTATTGTCGCGATAACAGTATATAATATGAAATTATTTATTTAAACGCGTGACTCATTCCACCCCATACACTTCACGCTGAAGATTTACCCCGTAATTATGACTTAAAGATTTTCGAGGATTCGAAAATCAACCAGTCTTGTGGTATGCGCTTCTGTCTATGTAGATTATAATATATTCCATAAGACGTTTCCCACCAGTGATCAGCCAATAATATAAATTATACGTTTTAATTATAATAATATGCAATATGCGGTCATAAGAAACTAAGAGTTATGGCCTAAAGATGATATTTTGCCAGTGCAAAAAAGGTGACGCGTGTATAATTACACAGTCGCACGTAATACTATAAAACACTCGACTGATTTTCACGGTTAGGCGCTGGTACACGCAACGATTACGCGTTCATTTCCTGCGTTCGAACTCGGGAGTAGGTCAACTCGGAAACATCAGTAAATCATTTCAATTAGACTGAAAAGGCTCAAATTCTTTTTTCTCTTAGAACTGACGAGTCCAACGATCGTTTTTGTGACGACAGCACTGCTGCGTTCAATTGTAATATAAGTACTCTGTAGATATTTGAATATTAAACAGTGACATATCGTCGTATTCGTCGTTCACTGCAGAGGACCGTATGGCCGTTTGAAAATATGTATCGAAAAACGGTAGTAAATTTATTAGAATTTCGTGGAAATATAGCAAGTGCACAGGTGTATACATGGAGATCACTCTAAACACGGTATATATATATATATATATATATGTGTGTGCGTGTGTGTGTGTGTACGGTGCATATCGACTATAGCACGCGCGTTATCAGCAGATAAGTTGAGTGAATATAATATATAACAGTATAACACTCGTATCATCGATTCAATAACGAGTTACGTCAAGATCTGCCTTGACCTATAACTCTGGCCATAAACTAAAAATCAACAATAATTATTTTATTTATTTTTTCAATATTAAACGAAAACCGCGTGCACTTGACGAATCCGACGATAACCGTGCAAGCATACAACAAAACCACTGCCGCCTGAAAATTTAAAAAATGCGATCGTTCGTTTACCCGCAGCGGGATCCGGAAGCGCGTGTGACGACAAAAAAAAAAA
>VUJU01001779.1:27694-39217 GCA_009835225.1 Aphis craccivora
AATATAACCGATCGCGAAAAATCACTCGGCGCTTGTGCCTGATAATATTGTGTTCCGTATTAACACTATGCAACAACCGTAATACCACAATAGGTATATATACCGCGTGTAATACACAACTGCCGTTCTGACAATTGCCGACCTTTGACCGCCGCGTATTCTTAAAGCACCGCGTATTACACGACACAACATTAATGTTAAATAATAACAATAATGATATCGCGTAACGGTTTATAAATTAATTACTCGGTCGATCTCCCGAGCCCCAACACAATACAGTATAAATACAACGTACACCTCACACGCGCATATATTATGTATTATAATATTATACGTATAATGTTATAACGATAAATTATTATTATTATTATTATTATTACATCGTAGAAATGACCACCACCGCACGTAGGTATACGCACATTGTTTTCACTCTGCGGCGTGCGTGTGGGTTTCTGGGTCGAGTGTATATTATGTGCGCGCGAGATGGAAAACGGCGTTGTCGCGTTACATAATGATAATAATAATAATAATAATAATAATAATAATGATAATAGTACAAAATAACGCTGTTCCCAGCGCTCGTTGCGAAACGCACAAATATATATAATATAGGCATACTCGAAAATTCGCCGGGTTTCCTACTAGCCGCGGGTCAGACAAAACGATAAATTATAATAATAATATTCATCCGTCTGTATGATACCAGCTACTACGTCATATTATTATTATTATTATTACACGGCAATATCGATGCAATAAAATATCATGTTTGTATAACACTCACGTGTAGTTATATCCTATAATGACGATAATAATATTCTAATCGTATTTATAATATAGTGTCCGGCAAAAAAAATGCCGGATGACAAAAATACTCAGACGAAATCGTTGTCGTTCGGGTCTCTTCTAAACTAGGTATATATATAGAGACTTAGTATTATACTACGTTTTTCGAAATAATTATTATATATTAAAATATACATTATTACAATACAATATTAAATCAGGTGTTCGAGATCGCCCACCTCCCTGGGTTAGTCCGCCTCCTCCCCATCATCACCCATCATCAGAATAATAATAATACGATTGTAGTGCGGTACTATTATATTATATAATAGTATAGGTATATAAGTACTACTATGACCATATTATATACATAGGTACCTACCGACCTAGTTGAGCGATTTCTTTGTGTACACCTTAACCTGTTACTATTATATATTATATAATGATATATATATATATATATTGTGTTTGCGCATGCATAATCATTTACGCTTTTGTGTTGTAGCCCCTTGTTTTTTTTCTCGTTTTGTTTTTTACGTCCGAAATTCCCATGGACCCCCTAGACTGTTCACAGGTTTCGGTGTGCTTGTGTTTGCGGTACAGTGTGGGTATTTGCGTGCGCGCACGCGCGAGTGTGTGTGTGTGTGTGTGTGCTATAAACTCGCACCCCTCGCGGGCAGGTTATCAATCTTTGAATATTTTCCCACACACTAGCCACCACCACCACCGTCCACCACCGCCAAAACCACCCCGGTGTGTTGCAGGGGCGCGACTGCTGCAGCTTATATTCGCATGTTAAAAATCGTAAAAGCACACACACACACACAAGAGCGGTCCCGTCGTCCGATACCACCACCCCGGTTCAATGGAAACCGGGATAACATTTATATTTCACCGCTTCCGAATAATATAATAATGGAACGCGTAAAAGAACACTGCAAATACACATAAAACGAGTAATAATAACATATTATGTATAGGAAATGTGCGTGCGTAAACTGACAGAGTGATATTATAATAGTATATTATATGTACTATGTACGGCCGTTCCCGCACGACGACTTGTTGAGCGTTTTTTTTTTCCCCTTTGCACGTGTGAGCTGTGCGAACGCTCTCGCGCGACGACGGCCAGCTCCCCCTCCCCTGATCCTACGCGACGATTTCGATTCACTGCTGATGATGTTGTATTTTGTGACCGTGCGATTATGTTACGGCGAGGCTTTCGATTTTCGATCGCGTCCATTGTAATATCGTTTTACTTAGTTATTATGGTCGACTACGCGCTAATATCAATATTGAACAATGTCTGCTGCGACGATATGCGATAATTAAACTTGTTGTTCTTTTTATTTTCAGGTTTCAAGAAATTGGCATCGATGAACCCGATTCAATATCATCTCCTCTCACACTTTTTGGTATTAAACAGGAATATTTTCTGACCTGTTTTTTTTTATTATTATTATTATTATTATTATTTGTATTATGATTATTATTAGTTAGAATAATAGAATGTTATTATTGTTATTGTTCATAAAAATCGTCTATTTAAAAGTTTCTCCGGGACTTCACACACAAAAAAAAAAAAATAAAATGATATATTATGTATTAATGTAATAATCCTATTATAATACCTATATTGTACAACCGCAGAGCATATCAATATATTATATACGTTAAAATACAAAATGAAAATATATTGGCGGCGGCGCTCAAACGCTGAGCTACTTAACTAATATATATCTGTAATGATAACGTATAATATTATTTTTGTTTACGCAAAAAATGTAGAGCATACGATTTCTTTAAAAAAAATATTACGAATCTGTCCGAAATCTTTCGATATCGGGTACCTACCTATATTTTTATACGAATGTATCCAAGACATAGATTATTATTATATGAATTATTTATTTATTTTTCTATTCGTACAAAACCCCTTTATAATCAACTCAAATATATTATTATTGTTATGAGACACACCGCAACATTATATTCGCCCCTCCTTTTAGGTTTGTATAAAATATGTGCATACGCCACGAGTGTTCAATTTTTATTACCTATATCGTTTCGAAGATTATTGCTCGTCTTCTTGTATTTTTCTCTTATTATAATTATTATTTTATTTACCTATTTTTTTTTTTTTTTTTGTACATACTATACAAAAACACATTAACGTGAGAGGATCGGAGTGAACGAACCGACCAAATTGTATACAATATTACTGTATACACTATACATATATGTTATATACGTACTTATAGTCCCTACGCCGTTATTTGTTGCTATTAACGACGTCAATGGAGATTTGTAATATGTTTATAGATTGTCCATAAATATTATACGATTCAACGATTATATTTTGTATAATAAAATCGAAAAACTCGAAAGTGTTATCATCGGCGGACGTTCCTGAATGTTACCAAAATGTAAAGAAAACGATTATCCGACTCGTCACGACATGCAACATTTGGAAACGATAATAATTTTTAATTATGTTTCAACACCGTGATTAAAATATTGATTTCCAAAATATGCTGAATAGGTCGTTGTATGTATGCGTAAAATTTTCGGTGATACATCTGCATGTACACAATATTCATATTATTAACCACGTGCGTTGTATACGAATGTCCGTCGCCCGCGTGTTCAGGGTGTACGTAACTGATGCCAGTAGGAATTTAAATCTGTGTTCGTTACAACTGGGGAAGAACCACAATATTTTGTTCGCACCCAGAAATCCTAGTACTTAACAATAAGTAGGTACCGAGTGTTCGAGCGTAGAATGTGCATATTTTCATTATCGTTATCGCACTGTACACAGGAAATATTTAACGAAGTATCGGAAGTATCGAATGCTTTCGATTCGAAAACACCTTGTCGTTAGAAAATATTGTTTCCCTTGAACCCTTGAGCATCGCAAAGGAGTATTCCTTGGTCACGTACTACTTCTCCGATCCGTAAAGTAAATAATAAAAATAAATAAATGTATTATATTGGGTTAAAAAGTTATAATAACATATAACTACCAAAATTGGTTAATTTTTTTTTCTTAATCTTTTCTCGTGTTTTTTCTTTTTTTCTTTTTTTTTACAATAATATTTTAATAATTTCTTTCAATATTGTGAAACACTGTGATGTCAAAGTGCCTATATAATTAATAATAATTATCGTTATTTTCATACCTGAAAAAAATAAACCAAGAACAATAAAATGAGTTACCTGTGTACCGCATACTAGGTCTTAGAGCCAGATGTGAACCACACCATGCCAAAACGTTTATTATAAATGAAAGGAAAAAATAGTTACCTAACGAAATTCCTAATTTATTATATCGGTATAATGTTACCCGTTATGTAAAAGTAGATTTTAAATATATCTATCTATACGTATAATATAATACGTTTAATGTTTATATACACTAAAATAATATTATATATTAACCGTTTTCTTTATTCTTTTCGGCCTTTCGTGAAAATATATCTTTTACTTCTAAATATTATTTTTTTAATCGATTTTTTTTTACTATTAAAAAAAAGTTACATATTGTATAAGATTTACGAAAAACTGCCTTTGGCTCAACAGAGTTTAAAATTCGTTGTAAATACCTTTTTTTACATATATTGTACAATAAAAAACATTTTGTACGTTTTGTTTGTTTTCTTTTTTTTTTAATTTTAATTTAAAGTATAATTTTTTTTTACCTATTTAGTAGTTTTTTCTAGTCTAAAATTAAATTTTTATAACTTGTAAGATATCTTATTTTTAGTTATTTAAAATAGTACCGCATAATACATATTTTTTATTTTTTATTATTTAAACATAATTTATTTGTATAGGTTACATACATTATATTATATAAAATATTCTGCAGTTTTAGTGTTAGTATATTTTTAAAATATTATTATGTTATGGTTTTAATATTATATTTTTCTCTTTGTTTTACATTTTTTTCGTTATTGATTAATAAAAAAAACTTTAAAAAAAACTTTCATTAATGTGTTTTGAAAGTACCAACTTAAAATATATTATTTTAATATGTATTATATATATATTATAATATGTTTATTTATATTCACCCTTATAATACCTTATTTTAACATTACTGCACTTGTGTATAGAATCCATTACAATAATAATAATAATAGTTATATATATATATATATAACTACAAGTACAATGCATGATTATTTTACTCCTAGTATGAAAGTGACGTATCCTGAGTACGCAATAGTGTTCAAATACTCGACAGAGGAAATCATGCGGAATGAAGAGAACTCGACTGCGATTGTTAAATTTTTTTTTTTAAATCATTTATTAAACCACTTCACACGAGAACGTAATAGTCTACATGGTAGGTATATTACGTATTACACGTTATGTAGCGTAAATTCGATTAATGTTTTATAGCTCAGAGTTGTATATTCACGTATACCATAATAATATAATATATACTCAGTACTCTACAAATAGGTTTTTTTTTTTAATTTGAACATTGACATAGCGCAAATCGTGACATAATAATAAATAACATGTATATAAGCCATCTATATAGTATATATACCTATTTAACAGGCCCGTTAATTGAACCAGAAAATAAAGAATTCCATTTTGTCTAAATCCCTAAACGAAAAATATTTTTTATAATTTCTTATATAATATTACTTTATATTGTGATGTCATTTGATTTTTTTTCAAATGCAGACTCTTTAGCTATTCCATTCAGTCGTACTATTAATAGACAATATTATTGCTAAGCGTATTATTTTTCAATTCCGCATATAACCGTAATACGATAATTACAATAATATACTGTTATTGTACTGCATTTAAAATAAATAATTACCATAACGAATGTTATGAATATCTTTTTAATCTATTAATATATGTATAGATTCATCGTGGTTGATAAAAAATGTTGTTCTAGAGAAACTATATTTAGCTAAGTAGATATAGGTATAGTATATATAGGTACTTCCATATTATGTCCTAAGCTCATGTTATCGTTAAATTCCGATTTTCTAGGACTTTCTTCCGTGAAATTACACTTTAACCTGTAATATCAGTGCGTACATAAGTATCTAAATGACTCGACTACAATATGTTATCATGATTTTGATTCAAAATTGTGTTTGACATTAAATTATTTAACACGCGGTTAATGAGCTATAGCTGTAAGACTATTATGTATAAAAAATAATATACCTACTATATACCTACACGAATATTTGAAGTAAAGACGATTTTACAATTACAATTTTAAAGGGAAAAAAAAATAATTATTGTACCGTAGTTTTAATAATAGTATTGTAGTAATATTATTACATAAAGACAATAAGGTACACTATATTGTTATAATCGTCGATGAAACAAACGGAATAAACTGAATATAATCTCTAAATATACCTATCGCTAATTTCTATCACACAATATATTCGACGAATGTTTTTCCTCGTTTGAGTGTTATAACTTTTTAATTTACAACGAAAACATTGATATTATACAACGCTGCGCGGAGTTGTCATTATCTATAAGGCTCTATAACATAATCATCATAATAATAATAATAAACAAATTGTAAACATGAGCTATTATTATTTACATATTATGTGATATACGTACATAACCAGACACCTACCATATATACCTACGTTTTACGTAACGGATAAGGTGCAAAGTAAATGTGCGTGTTGTTACTTGTTATAGAGGAGGCGTCCAAGTTCCTATAGTGCACTGCTGGTGTCGTAGTGCAGAGGACGGTGAGTATATACATATTATGCATATTTATATAGGTACCTAACCTATTGGCTATCAGCTATATTTATTAATATTATGTATATTATACATTTTATACCTACGCGTATAAATAATAATGCTTAGGTAGAGAAACGTCGTTGTCCGTCACTTCTTTAAAAATCGGAAATAGTATTATATAATAATAATTTAATATTAATAAACTATTTTCAAAATATGTTAATTACCAGCTACTACAGCAGTATACGCACACACTACTTACATAAGCTATTCGGGGTTTATTGCTCATTACGATGGATTGGCACCTATATATTGTTATACTAGGTACTGAAATTTTATCGAGTTTTCGTGTATGGTGTATACTGTATAATGTATGTACTATAAAGTATATTCAATAAACACATACTTAGGTACTATAATAGGATTCAGTCTATCACATTGGGTAACGTTGTTATGATGTGGTAGTCTGCCCCCTTCTTTGCCTTGTTTTAAAAAGTCCTGTTGGAACATCGTTAACAGAATCGTGAAAACTATAAAATACATTTAGATCCTAGCTATAACGATTTAATAATGTTAATCTAAAAAAATATATATATAATTACAATTTTCTATTAGAAAAGTTGAGGAATTATTTCTACAATCCATAAAGACAAAAAAAAAAAAAAAAAAAAAAAATGAATCAGCCCTGTAAAAACATCAAATAAGTTTTGGAAACTAACAAACAAATTTAAATAAGACACATACGCAGTCATATAATATTCAAAATTTCAAAGTGGTGAAATAATATTTTTTTTATAAAAAGCTTAAAAATTTAATATAATCATTCATAATCATAAAAAAGTAATTATTTTATTAGGTAGGTATAGATAATACATAGGTATTTCATAAATATAATACATAGTGGCAAATGACAATATACGAATTTTATATGGTACAAGTGTACAACTGACTTAACTGTATCAATTTATTATAATTATGGAGTATATAATATTGTTTATGTTTATAGTATATTATATACAAAATATAGACAATATATAACATCTAAATATCTAATCGTCGATCTCATCAATTGATTAGCATATGATGATAGTAAAATATGATAGTATAAGTGATAGTTTGAAGATACAGTCACAGTGAAGAAAATATGAGTTTTTGTAATTATGTCATGATAAAGTATTCTCAAATGTGCATAATAGTTAATAGTAAATTTGGGAATACAGTCCAACTTAAAATTATTTTTTCATGCATTTACACTCTTTTTTCAGGGCATTCTATAAAAATTTTAAAATGCCAATTTTTTTTACATATTTTAGAGGTTTATTCAACTCCTCCTTCCCCATCCAATACAAAACATATGTTATGCTATTGAACACGACACATTGTGTGCCTACAAGACTGTCTCACGCTCTCGTTTACACGATGTCAAGTTGAAGTGACCATTTAATAAAATATTTTAGTATTTTACAAAGTATGAAAAAAATCGTTTCAACAACTTTTCATGTAAAGATCGATTCCATAAAGTAGGTACATACGTCAGTTGTACGACGCCTGTATTAATTTATACAACATAATATATGTTTTTACGCGGAGTCTTTTAAGTATATTAACTTTTCATTAAACAATAATTTATCTATAAACATTAAACAATATTATAATATGTAATAATATTTTAGTATTATATTTATTAATCATTATACATTATACTGCAGAAACATCATATCGTCGAATTTCATAATTTTATGCAAACGCCTAACTTTCGTTGACGGTAAAAAAATTATTATGTTATATAGCCTAGAGCAGCGGTTCTCAAATTTTTTTTTATTCAGTACCCCTTGACCTCTCTCACCACTATTTCACGTACCCCAAACATCAATTTAGAGTATTAATAAACGAAAAATAATTTTTTCGCGTACCTCTTGAGATCATATCACGTACCCCATGGTTGATAACCGCTAGCCTAGAGGTACACTTTGCATGACTTACGAACGATTTCCATACGTTAGAGATTTAAAGTTGTCATTTTGTCAGTACATCAATACAACAAAAACAACTAAACAAAATAGACCCCATTATTCAACGAATTTGTTTTTAATGACAAGCTTTACGCATACTAAATTTTTTCTATTAACAATGTAAAGTTTAATATTATATAGGATTACCTATTAAATGCCTATTAAGGCATCGTTTTTTATGATTTAAAATTGTATTAAAAAGTACATTTTAAACTTGAATTTAGTATAATGAACCTATTAAATTATTATTGGGCGTTGTGCCATCTATAAATGGCCATGTGTCAATTAGTGTCATACAATCACATATTATAAACATAACCAATAAGCATAATGTAAACCTAATAATGGCTCATATAATATGTAATATGTATAGTAATATAGTTCTTTATACCTATAGGCTATAGATACCTATTGTTTTTAAAATATTTTACGAAATTATTATATCCTACTTTGATCAAGCCTCATTTTATCTGAGCGATAAGGGACAATTATATTGCAATAAATGACAATGGACAATACATCAGCGAATCCTGAATAAATAAAAATGTACATGGATCTTAAGGTGTAATTGTGTATAGGGTATAGACAATTTATATGATAACGCAGCATTTAGTGTTTGGAAATAAAATTTGAGTTATAAACAATAAACGTTTTTTTTTTCTTGTATGTGTGATTATTTATTTTTATACATACTGTTGCCTTCCAAATTTCAATTCTCATTCAATGTTATAATAATATACCATAATATTCCAATATACATTAAATGATTTTTTTTTATGTATTAGTGAATCTATTAAACGTTATCTCAAATGGGATATGCTTGGGACGCTTGAGTATCTCTAAAAGTGTAGTTAAAGACTATACAAAGTTAAATCCGAAAACAATTTTAAACAAAATGCTTTACTATTTATGACTGGTAATAATTATAGTTTTAATATTTAATTATCAGTATGCATATACATATATAATATATTTGGTATATATATATATATATATATTATTCGAGTATTTGTATAATGAAAAATATGTAAGTCTACATAATATATATATATATGATTATTGATAACTCATAAAAATGCATGTTTGTATTGTACACGCTTATTAAAATAATGGTATTATTTGAACTAAATTGCTAGACAAGATAATAATGTACCTTTATAATATATATATTATAATAACCACAGATTATTAAAATAATTACTATTTAATATTTAAATGGCAAAATCAAAACGACATAAAAAAAATTAAATATAATATCAAACTGGCGAAGTACCTAAAATAACTGCTATAATATAAAATAATACCACCACAATATTTGGTTGATAAACGAATATAAAAATTTAGTACCTAAAATTTTAATGTTGATCGTAAAATAATGTATATTATTAATTATTATGTGACAACTGCTGATAATGTATAGTAATGTACGCGAATCTGCACAACTATTATAACGTTTGACACTTAGACCTCTTTTTCTGTATTATATTAATTGTAGCCCTATATAGATAGATCGTAGATAAATTATCATATATTATATACTCGTATGTAACATTATTACTGTAAATTTCTCGTGGATGTGGATTATAAGTTATAACAAAAACATTTTTTATATTATCATAGAATATACTATTGTATAATGTTGTTTGAATAACAATACGAATGGTTTATAACAAAACGATATAAAACACCGAGTGTAACTATAATACATTGTTTGATCAAATATGTTATTTATTCAATGAAAAAATTGTGAGTTTTTTTTTTTTTTTTATCAATGAAAATAAAAATATTCATTATAATTATTCCACTAGTTGAAAATAAAAACATACAAGTATATTACCTACGCTAATTAAAAAATTAATTTGATACTATTAATAATTAAACAACCTTATAGTATGTCGAACGCCGGTTTATGAGAATAAAATGTAATATACTAGTATCGTAAATATTTTATTATAACTTATCACACTTTATATTGTGTATGGACCACAATTTACAACGACTTATATTTTCGTAACTTTTGATTCCCTAATAGAATTTATTTTTTTATTTTTAAAATTGTATGTCACAATATAATATCATAGGTATGGAGTACCGATATTATATTGCACAGATACAGCAATTTAGTAAACGGTAATTATTTTAGTAGTAAATAATCACTCGATATATAAGAAAATATTTTTTTTACATAATTACAACTCTTATTAAACATAATATTTATCTTAATATAATTTCATTTTTTTGTTACTTTTAGCATATATTCTTGTAGTGTAAAATAATAAAGATTGTTAATGTCATGTATACAAAATATAAATATAAAAGCATATATCAAAGCAGAATATTTTTCTGAAAATCTCAATGTATAAAAAACTTTTCAAGCTTTTTAACAAGTTTAAACATTTTTTTGTTTTTGTATAAATATAGTAAATAAGTTCAAATATTTTGTATCGACACTTTTTAAAAAACAAAATTGTAAAGGCCTATAAATATAGACAAATAGTTTGAAAATTTAATTGAGTATAAAAATAATTTAAGTAATAATGGAATGTTTAATTTTCTACAATAAATATTTTTTTGAGTTACAATAAAAATGTAAAATTGTTAAACAAGAAATCATTTAGCGTGATTATCCAATTTCTTCACAATTTAAATTTCAGATGATTATAAAAATATTTATGAAATTTTGTTCAATTTTTTTAATAACTTTTATTAGAGTTTCTTAAAACCTTGTGCTTAATTTTCAAACTTAACCTAAGAGATAAAATATGTTTAATTTAATATGATAAATATTAATAAATATTAATTTTCACTGTGTACTTATAGTTTAAAATAATATGTACTGTCATTTCAAAAAATAACTTAATATAATAGCAATATAAAATATTAATTTTATTAGTAATGTTTTTGTTGTTCTAATGACTTCAAATAAGTTAAAAAAAATTTTCAAAAACGATATAAATTTTGATAAAAAAAAGTT
>VUJU01001780.1:0-14007 GCA_009835225.1 Aphis craccivora
TAGTCTTGTTTATGACATTTCTAAAAATAAAGAAGTACAAATATTCAAAAAGTAACCAATAAAAACTAATTTTAAATGATTTTATACATTTTTCAAAATAATAAAAAAAAATAAATTATTTATTAAAATTGACAAGGCTCTTATTCAGTCAATTTTGATTTTAGAACCATAGTTGATAAATCAAAATTGCTTAGAAAAAATTAACCTATCCGAATATAGTGTTCAAAGTAGGTGTTGCTCTTCAAAAAAAAAAAAGTTGTTACTGAGCACGCGTAGACCAGAATTTCAAAAAAATTTGAAATGTATCAAAAAATGTGTATTGATATACCACCAGTTTGTAAAAAAAAATCGATTTATTTCAAAAAAATCCGGTTGAGAAATTCAGTGTTCCCTAAATTGGTGAACACATCACTGTATAATACTGTTTATTTCTATAATTTTTATAATTTCTATAAATTTTTTTATTATTATTTTAAATTGAGTAAAATTCCCCCGTATTTTAATGAAATAAGCTTCAAATTCCCATTTTTCCCTTTTATAAATTTCGACTTAAAATTGTCGACGTTGAATGTTGCTTATAAATGTAATAAAGGTCGGTGTAGAGTAGGTGTGACAGTAGCGTATCTGGATAAAAACCTAAGGGGAGGGGAAGCCGAGGTAAGGTTATTCACCAAAATCATAACGCTTATTCGATACACACAAATTTCAAATACAAAAATGTTTTTTGCATAATATAATAAATAATAATGTTGCATAGGTATTTCGATATTTTTTTGTAGGAATATTGCCCATATTTTAGGCATAAGAACTTTTATATGCATAGTTTATAAAGTTATAATAATTAATTATTTATTTGTCTGTGATTGTAATATACTGAGATAGATAAGAATATACTAGATACTAGAATCTATCCTTATCTATCTCAGTGTTGTAATATTAAAATCTTATAACAATGTATAACAGGCAATTTTTTTTTTATTATTGTTTTTCTGTTATATTATAATAAACTTAACACCTCTGATGCACGAAATAAAAATATACTACCTAATTATATCTGCTGATTATTGTTAATAATAATTATTATGTGTTCTATCTCTATGCATATATATTATGGTAATCAAAGTAATTCGTTGGTTTGTTTATTAAATAAATTAAATTGATGGGAGAGTGATCCCCTTCGTAAAATATTTGAATATTTGTCAGAATATATAAATGTGTATATGGTAAAAATGTTAAATATTTACAGTGATTAGTTACCATATAAAAAATCGATTTGGTCAAAAACTGGTTTTGCGTAAAAATTTCCGTTTATCCGTCATTTTTTTTTCGATTTTTTTACCAAGGATATTCACTTTGCCAGAGCCTGATTTACAAATTTTGGGGCCGGGGATTTAAATAAAAATAGGCCTCGTGTAATGTTATTAATTATCTTATATAATTAATAGCGTTAATGAATATACGAAGTCAATATCATAGATAATATTATGACAATTTTTATTATTCTTTTTTTAATATTTATTATTCTACAATAAAAAAAATATAAACTAGCAAAACATTTGAGGGCCGCTCCAAATTGGGGCCGAGTGACTAATCACCCAGGTACCCCCCTAAATCAGGTACTGCACTTTGCCATCGAAAATTGACCCGAAGTTTGAAATTGAAGCATTATTTCGAACAGTTATGACACAAAACCAAAAATAAACAAAATACATTCAATACATTCATCAATCCGTTCGGAATCTAAAAAGGAAAACTTCAAATGTCTATAAATAATTTAAAAAGAATGTACCTATACTAACTAAATTATTTAAAAAATGTATAATATAAAATTAAATTTTAACAAAAAAAAAAAAAATTAAAATTTGTCAAAAACTGGATTTGTGTAAGAATTTCCATCTTTCTTGTTTTTAAAAAAATATTATTGATTTTGACCCTCTCCAAGAAATAAAAAAATTGGAAACTAGTTTTCTACTCAAAACAACCCTCTAGGTTACCAGTACCTAAAAATAAAAAAAAAATCAACATTTCTAAACGTCTAATGACTATAAAAAGCATAATAACATTTCGGACGTAGGAATATCTAACACAAAAATTTGGTGAAAATTACAAATATCTACAGACTTTTTCGTTTCTTTAATGACGACAAATTCAACAAAATCGATTTCGTCTCATTTTTCATTAGGTTTCCAATTCGTCGATCGGGACACTGGACATTTTTTTCCTTTTTTTAACCCTACAAATTACCGAACACCAATCATATTAATATTCTCATGAGAAAACGTAACGACGCATCGCGAAAAAAAAATAGCAATAAGCTCCGACGCGACGGACAAACGAATAATAAATAAATAAATCGTGTTGAATCTAACGGACTACTACGACTATTTCACGTAAAAGATTGGAATAGTGAACCAGGAGCGCATGCGACCGACGTCGAACAGCAGCGGCCGAGTCGCGCGAGCGGCCGTCGGCTTGGGTCGCATCAAAAGGCCCGGATCCTGCTGGGCCCCTGGTACAGCCGACGCGGTTTCCGCGACGTCGGTTCACGCACAGTGTTGACGTCGGGTCACGCACGGTCGGACCCGTTGACATATTATTATTATCATTAATGACACACGTTCCGTCGTCACACGTAGTTTGACGTGATTTTACATATTAATATTATTTAAATGACGAGAATCGGTCGTAATTTTCGGTCCGAACGGTTACGATTACGGCTTCGATTATTCTCCACACTCATAGAGGGAGTTACCGGCCAAAAAAAAAAAAAAACCACCAGTTGTCGAGTTTCGAATGTCTGCCACAAGGGGCGCCGCAAGTACGTGCCCCGCCGAATAACCAAAACACGACAATGCACATTAAACGAACGGCTCACTCGGTAAATCGCACAGGTTTAGAGATACGAATTATGTCGATAATACTGCGGTACATCGAGTTATCGGTTATTTTTATTAATATTGATTATTATAAATCAGATACAATTAATATTATAAATCATTTCGTTAATTTGATTTAACTCTCTACCTGTGTAATTCAGAGGTTCCCAAACTCTTTTTTACAATTTGGCGACGACCCACTGCAATATCAACGAATGACCTATTGTTTTACTGTTTAGTGAATAGTGGTTCAATTGCTTAAAACGAGAAAATCCTATTTCATATTTTTGATCATTTCATCGGTCTAGACTCGGATCAGGTTATATTATATTCATTCCGCTTGGCGTTGCCCGCGAGACCCTCCTTATGATTATGTGACCCCGCGAGACGTGTACGTAACTTTATAATATTTCTGACTAATTTTTTTTTTCGTTATAATCATATAATGCATTATACACAGACAACATAGTACTTATAAGTTATAATCAATGGTATTATGCAATATTAGGCTTTAGCTCTCGCCGTTGGGGTTATTTTAGAATATTGATAATAAAAACTGCTGCACGATCGAAATTACAAAACCTTTTTTGGAAACAACAATTTTTGAAAATTATTGCAAGTATCAAGATTACGGATAAAGATGATTTTATCTTAAACACGAAATTCAGAGATTCGTTATTTTTCATCTGGTAGGGTTGAACTAATCCGTCTAGTCGACCCCAAGGTTAAGACTTAGTCGGTAAAACATTTCCAATTTTTGTAATATTACCAATATTCTCCGATTGAGAAAAAACACTACCGACATTTCCGTGTAGGTATTTCCTATGTTATAAAACTATAATAACATTTTTAAAAAACAAAAACATATTTATTTTATTTTATTAATATTATGATAATCGTATTCCAATCGTCCGATATTTCATGGTAAATTAGCCAAATTTTTATTTTTATTGTTAACCCATATTGAACTAGTTAACGAAAAAATAAAAATCGGATTTCTAAAGTTTCTAGATAAAATTCCCCTCTAAAATTTTCATAATAGGTAGTTTTACTGTAAAATTCTTCAATAAGCCGTAATACTCGAAATACGAAACTATGTTTTTTTATGCCATATTTTGACCGAATAAAAAAAATTGTTTGAAATATGGACTTGTCTTGTTATTGCACCGACTCCTTCGAATTGTCACCAGGACCTCATGAAATGTCGGCGCGGCCGCCGCGGACACGACTCACGATCAGAATCGGACCCCGGCCGGCCGGCGACGTTTCATGGGCCCCTGGTACCGACAGTCGCCCGGTGTTGCTGTTCTCCCGTATTGGGAATTATTATTGTTATCATCAGCGACAACAACAAAAACAACAACAACAAGCAACATTTTGTGATAAAAGTTCATCGAAACAACAAAATATATTACCATGGTCTGTGACCACAGGTTCCTACATAATTAGTATAAATCAACATCTGTGTCTGTGACGATGTCCGTCGAATCACTTCAATGTTCGGGTAGAATTTCTTCGAATTATTCGCTTGTAGACGTTTCAAACGAAATCCGGCCGGTGTCTCCCACCATGGCGACGTCGGACAACCAAAACGAGACCCAGTCCAGACTGTATTTCCTCAACGAGCAGTTACAGAAAATGGTCAAAGAGTTACCCAGGTAAATTGGTAGCGATCGCGATACCGTGGCGGTTCGCTGTTGGCAATCGGCAACGCTAAACGAACGTTCTCGTTCCAGAAAGTACCAGCAACGCATACCCAACGAACTCCTGTGCGAACTCGCCGAATGTCTGTTGGACAAAACGCTGTATTCCATCGTCAAGGAACTGACTGATATCCAGCACGTTACCGAGAAACAAATGTTTCAAAAAAGGTTAGAAATGATCAACAAACATTCGGGTAAGTATGCGGTCGCATCGTCAGGGGCGTACACCTCGACAATCGGTCGTGGCCGACAACATAATATTGCTAGTGAATTTTTGAAAAAGTAAAGCGTGCTGAGCAACAGTTCTGTTTAAGTTGGCATACAAAAACTATTGAAGTCGGATTTGGTTGAACCGGGCAAGACTGAGATGAGGCTCAAACTTCAAGCAGAACACAGAAAGAACTTGAGAGAATTCGATAAGAAGATAGTGACAGAGCTCGATGAAAAGGTGATGTCATTAGAAACATAGATTAATGTATGTAAAGTAATCAATCCTACCAATGACAACCATAATATTATACCCACATAAACAATACTCACAATGGGTAGGGTATGATTACTGGTTAGGTTAATTACTATTTTGCTGTGATCAAAGATATTCATGACCAAATGTAACGTAATATATTTTCAATGTATTTATTTATTTCCTTTAAATTGAATAACCACCAATTTTTAATAATTTCATTTATCACCGTTATGGTTTTTTACTTCAAGAAGATAATCAGTTATATTTTCTTAATTAATTTATTAATTTGCTTATTACAAACTATTAAAATAATTACTAATTGACCTTTAATAAATACAAATTTTAACTATTTATTTTTGTATTTTTAAGTAAAACAAATTTTTTTTTTTAATTTTCCAATTATTGTTAAATAGAAAATTATAGAATACAATATTACTACTGTGTTGCATTTTGAGTAATTTAAATATTATTTTATTGACAGCGACGAGAACAACAGAATACATTGCACATGGCTGGTGTTCCAGGATTTGATATCACAGATGATGCTAGCCGTATTCAAGTACAGATACGTTTATGTGATTTCATTATAAGATTGAGTCAAATTGATAAAAAATCAGATGAAGTTTAAAAAAAAAACAAAATAATATTGTACAGAAAAAATTTTAATTTAACTAAAAAGAAAAAATATTGACTTAAATTATTGAATTAATTCCTCCTGTATATAATATAAGTCCAAATTGTAATAGATTAATAATAAAGTAAAAAAAAAAAAATAATAATAAAATAAATAATAATAAAAATTGAATAAATAGAAATAAGTAAAAATAATACATTTCAAATGAACTTGAAATGTGATTGATTGACAAACTAAATATGTTTCATGTATACAATACATGTGTGCAACTGTAATCAGTTCTATGGTAAAAAAAAAAATAAAACATTGAATAAATGTATTTAAAGTAAGGTTATCCTGTCAAAAAAAAAAAAAAAACTGCTGAGGAATGAATAAATGATTTTGTTCAAGTTAGCATTTCAAAATACGTAAAAATTGATATAAACAGAATGGATATCAAAGAAAATTTTCTAACTTAGAACGAAAACATAAGTTATCAAGAAAAAAAATAATAATCATAAAAATATTAAATGTTGACATGTTAATCTTGTAATAGCAAAAATACAGCTGAATCTGAAGAAGTTGCCTGAACTATTGTTTTCTGATCTATTCTGTTGGCTGCATCAATATCGGTTGGTATATAATAAATAACATCATTGTCATCTTTTTCTTCAAAACCAATACCCCAAGCCATTAATTTATCTGAAAAAGTTAATTACGACACATGAGCTCTCCGAACAAAATGATTTGTTTGATTACGTTTAATTGATTAATCTTACTATTTTCAGTAATAACAAAACTGTTATCCGAACCACAAGTCGCGAGTTTAATTTGTGGCAATGACGATAACACTTTGGGAACCTTTTGGTTTTCTGCTATATCCATTCCCAAACGGCCATCCTTATAATCGCCTAATACATACACGGCACCTATATGATAATGAACAATAAAATATTTAAAATAAAAATTTACCACAGTTATTAAGAAAATAATTAAAGGTAGACACACACACACATAAATAGTAAAGCAAATATTTAAGTGATCCCTAGAAGCATATACCTTAATAAGATATGATAATTCATTTTAACCTAGTCAAGTGTTATATTTAATATGAATAATTTCTATAGTCTGTCCAGCGAGAGAACGCGCCGATTCTGCGCATCCTCTTGCACCTTCCTGCTATCAAAACTGGTATCCCTATGGCAGGGTGACGTTAGGAGATGAAAATCTCAAAACTGATTTTGGACGGTCTGCGGCGCGTTCTCTCACTGGACAGAGTAGAGTTCTGAAGGTTCGAGTAGGTAAACTTCCATGGGCATCACATGCCAATGACGCTCAACCATGATCTGGTTATTTTTTTGTCTGTTTTCCAGTCAAAGATTTATCTTACCTTTCAATTTTTACTAAAATAAATTAATATTTTATTATTTGTCAAGAATCTTGAATCTAAATTCATAACTCACTTTAATGTATATAGTCTACAGTCGTTATATCATATTATTAACTAATATAATTTTATATTTTATTTTGCGGGCTAGGGCAGACACTATTTTTAAATGGTATATACAGTATCAAAATAATACTTTTTAGAAGAAAAAAAATTACAAAATATATAGGTACTATCAATTTTTAACCCTTAGAATAAACATATCTTTATAAAAATATGTTAATATTTTCCAGCATAATGAAAATGATAAAAACATTATTTTTGAATTATTAATAAATATTTTTAAAGTTACATTATAACCACTTTTTAGGGTTTAAATTATATCAAACGCATACACAGGAAACAAGTTAGGGGACACTTGAAATAAGCTTTAATAGAGATTAAAAATATAAATTATTTATGCAATAGACAAACCTTGTTCATCTAGTAAAGTAACATGCTGTGTTCCAGCTGATATTGACTTAATTTTGAGACGACTTAAAGATTCTGACATTTGTGGAAAGTACACACATTTCTCATCATTTTCAACACCTAATTGGCCATGAGCATTCAGACCAAAAGAGTAAATTGAAGAGTCTGATAAACGTAAAAATGTAGTATCATAATTAGCCCAGATATCATCCACTTTTTTGCGTAAATTTAACAGTTGAGGATTTAACAGTAGCTCTATAAAAAAAAAAATGCAGACATTAAATATATAGAATAGAATGTAATTTAAAATGTTTTTTTTCTTTTTTGTAATAACTCACGTTTTCCAACCCGTGAATCTCTATTGGAATGCCTTTGACATATTCTACCAAGTTGTCCTTCATCTCCACATCCCATTGTATAAACTTTGTTTTTAGACAACATGACTAGATGATTAATACCAGAAGCAATTTTTTTCACATTGCTCATGATTAACTTTGGCGTTAATTGTTTCTTTCCGTCTGGATGAAATCCCATATCTCCATTTTTGTCCTACAATCCATTGTATAAAATTAATAAATATTTGATTATGAACTGTAGTCTGTATTTAACTTACTCTAAATGTGCCCCAACTATATACATTGCCATTGCTAAGAAGTATTGCAGAATGAGAACCACCAGCAGATATACTATATATTTCTGCACCTTCTTCTTCAGGAATCTGTACAACTCCAGGTCTAGTTTCACTATCTTCAACTGAAGTATCTCGACCCAATGCACCTTCATCATTACAACCCCACGACATGAGCTTTAATGAAGAATAACTTGATTAATTAAATTACAAGACACTAAATAACAGTTAATTACTTTTCCATCCTCAGTGACACCCAATACATGCATACTTCCAGCAGCAATAAGTTTGAATTTGTAATTTTTCAATTCAGTAAGATTTGTAAGCTGTTCACGATCAGGGCCTAAACCAAATAATCCAGCTATCACTATATCTCGCCCTTTGATCATCATAATACCAGGTGTTTCAATTCGGTTATCAATGGCTAGAAAAAATTACAAAATAACATAGTTAGACCAAATAAAATTCACCAAGTTTATTAGTTTACCAATTTTATCTGATGTTTTTTCAGTCTTTTTTCTCTTAACTTCAATAGCTTGTTCTTCAAGCGATTTTCTTTTTGGTCCTATTTAATTAAATATATAAAATTAATTATAAATATGAATTATAAAATTATAAATTACTTTTAATATTAAAAACTTATACTAACTTTTAGAACTTGTAGACTGTGGCAGGTTTTCAGGTTCTTGTTTACGTTTAGTTCGAGCAGTACCATTAGTTGAAATAGATTTTTTAGGATTGCCTAACATACAAATATTACATTGTAATACAATAATTATATATTATATAATACTATTAAGTATCAGTATCCATTTATATTCATTATTATTTATTATTAATAAATTTACTTGTAGATTGTTTTTCATCTCCATTTGATTGATTATTTCGCTTTGATTTTACTGTAACCGGTTTATCATCAGACACTTCAACTTCAACATTATTTTTTTGACCTTTGCCTTTTTTTGTTTTAACTACTTGCTTACTATAAACAAAGGGATTAAGAAGCATTAAAAAAAAAAAAAAATTAAAACTTAAGTTAAATACTACTCACCCATTGGTTTTTGATATCACATCTGGTTCTGCAAGTTCTTCTACACCAGTTACACCATTTACTTCTATTGGTTCTCTACAATAATAATTAAAAATATTTTATAATCACATTAGGACAAAACAATATTATTTATATTGTAGTTACAGTATGAATAATATACATTGTAATAATTATTAACATTTAGGTAAAAATAAAATAAAACATTTTACTAAATGCACATATAGTAATAAGAATCAGTTATAAGATTATTTCACATGGAGGGAAATATACTATATTCAAATACATCAATGTCTATTAAAAAAATATATATATAAGTAAGCACATAAACATTATTAATTATACTTTTAAAAAACATAAGACATATTTAAATAAATTACAGTAATCTGTACAAAATAATTATAACTATACATACCCCTTTAATTCAGTTACATTATTTGGAACATCAGTCTGTTCAGCGATGATTTTTGTTGTGTTTTTAGCTACTGCTTTAGTTGGTGCCTTTTTTTTACCAGCCATTCTAACAAAAAAATATATCTAAAAACCAAAATTATACAACAATAAATTTCTATAAACATTATTAACATATTAGGTAGGTAGATGCACAAATTGTTTACTTTGAGTTACAGATAATTTCTTATGGTAAAATTATTATTCTTAATTTATTAATACATTTTTGATAGGTATCCAACTATACAAGAAATATAGTAGGTACCTGGTACCCCACAGCCCACTTATAAAATTGGATGTGAAAGCTTTTTATGATATGAACTCTTAACATAAGTTTCATGTAAAATGAATATTTTTCAACATGTCGTCCAAAATCATTTAATTTTTGTATTAAATTCAAAATTATCATAGATAATTAATTCAATTATAAGTACCTACGAATTACGATATGTCATTTAGTCTTTAAAAACAATGAAGAATATTTTTTAAATCACAAACTTAAGAACAATGATCAACTCCACCCATTCTTAAGGAAATAGATTTGATATTTTTTTTCACTAAGGAGACCTCGATGGAGATAAACAAAAGTTTCAAATACCAAGAAGTACCTACTTATTAGATATTTATAGTATCTTTAATTACAAATTATTAGTTAATGCTTAGTAATAAGATAAGTATTGAAATTAGATATGATATTCTTCAACATTTAGTTTCAAAAAACTTAATGTATGACGAATATAAAGATAACCAAAATAATATAACAAATTATATCATAAAATGCAGAATAATAATAATTATTAGCAAATAACTGAAATAACACATAATAATAAAAACCAAAAGGTAAACTTTATTAAATATCAAATCTTAATCAATCGACATATGTTAGTATTTAGGAATTAACACATCCACATACTTAGTATAAGAAATCTTTTCTTTAATTTTGAAGTACGTATTTAGTATTCACATAGTATGTGACCTACCAATGAAAACCAAGTTTAATGTGTGACCTACCTGTATCACCGAGTTTAATATTATGTAATCTATCAAAATAAGATATTTAATGTAGTGTTAACATTATAATATATCTATTATGCACATGTGCTTGATTATCATTGTAATTTTATAATACATAAGACAAATGCATTTTTTACATAGGTATACTGATCTTAAGTAATTCAAAACTCTAAAAAATGCTACTCAAATACTATAATTATTTATTACTTGTCATAAGACCTAACCTAACCGATTTATTCATTTAAACTACTTCTAACAGGGCATTCAAATGTAATCAATAATCATTCTTGTCTAATTTATGTAGACAGTCTATCGCTAAGATTTTTTTTTTTTTAATTTTGACTGCACTAGTAGTACTTATTCAGTAATAAATTACACAAAAAAAGATGAGCTAATAAACATAATAAAACATATTTCATATAGGTAGTACTGAAAATTGGAAAATGTACCTATAAGTCTTTAAATTTTAATAAGTGAGTCTACAAATTTGTTTTTAGAATTCTTATCATATAATTAGATTAATTAAAATTCAGTTTAGATGATAGAAAATAAGTTTTTTTAACATGAAAAATAATATGTTTTTAATTCTTTCAAGTGTTATTCAATATTTTAAAATACCCTATTCTTTAGGTGCAACTGCCGGAAAACTGAATATGTCTTAATAAATAATGGTGCTTCTGTTTAAAGAAATTTACTCAAAAATATTATGAAATATGATAACGATCGAGACCAAGTATCATACAACAGTAAGCTCCCATTTAATAGACACTGTTAATTGACTAATCGAGGCAAGAAATAACAACAGAAATAAGGGATTTTGTTTTAAGAAACTCATGCATATTATATCTAGTTCTGACTTTTGGAAAATTTTTTTAGAAAAATGTCATACACCAGTAAGCTCCCAGCTTATAATATAGCTAACTCAATGGCAAACGTCTGCTAATAACTAATGAATATGCTCCCGCTTCCAAGTTTTGCCGCCAAAACGTAACGGAATCTTATTTAATACTCACTTATGGATCGACGGTGTGTTCTGTCAATCGTAATTCGTAGACGAGGTTAAAAAACGCGATCGATTTACGCGGATTACGTGGAAATTAAGATGCGGGTTCGGAAACCGTAGGACGGGCAGCAAAAAAGAGGACCGTAGAGATTAAATTTTTTCTACGAACCATGCGTGTCGTTAAAAAACGGTGCACACGACGTCAAAATGATCAGTGCCAATACCGGAAAAATATTTAACTATACACGGGTATCGCCGTTGCGGGAAAACGAAAAACGAAATAATAACAAAAAAATAATAATAACAGTAATAGCAATAATAATAGTTAATGACTGATTAAAAAAATGATGAAGCGCGGTGTAAACGTGTGGACCGTTGTCCGTTTGAGTGATTTCGGTCGGTCGACGGTAAAAGTGAGGTATGGATGATTCGGATTTCGGTGATTTTCTTATTTCGTGCGCAATCTCGGCGGCCGTACGTACACGATGCGCGAACACCCGTTGCACCTCCTCTCCACAAACGACGCCGGTATTTTTCAGGTGGGGATTTCGTAACGGAAAACCATCCATGTAGCAGCTGTTCCCGCGGGAGTCTTATCATTTAATCTATTCTGTGGTCTTATCAACGTCTTGGCCAAAGAAACTGTCTCGTCGTCTATCAGTGACGCCACAACGTACCGGCTGACTGATAATGCCGCCATTCAGAAAGAGTTGAATATCGTGTAATGTACTATGTAGGTACTTACGTTTAGTACTAAACGTTAACGCTTTCGTTTTTAAGTACAATAACTTATGGTGACTAGGCGTACTTATTTCCGTAGGACAGTACTGTTTTTTGATACATATACTAGTGTCCTCGACAATAGTGTTAAGTAAATGAATTTGTACTCTTGATTATAAAATGTTATCCTTTAAGGCTTTAAACATTTTAAAACATCCAAAAATGTCTTTTTCACTCATGTGCTTATTTACCTGCCTACATAAACTATCTACCTCAGCTAAAAACTTGAGATAGATTTATTAGTGATCGAATTATTAAGAATTATATGTTAAGTTTTTCAACGTCTAAACTCTAAAGAATTGAACTCTTAATTCGGTAACATTTCTAGTGGATTTTATCCAAACTACTAAATAATATGATAGACTGTGCTGAATTACTCCAAAATATAAATTTTAAAATAAACCCAATAAACAATAAATCTCTTAATTTATTTTACACTAAACATTCAAGTACAAATTACGTGCAAAATTCTCCAACCAATATTTTAATGTCCACGGGTAACTCTCTATATAGAAATAAAAATTATTAAATTCTAAAGATAACTTTTTATGAATTCGATGTGATAATAAAAACTCATTCCTCCTTGTGATTTTAATAAAATTCAAATCAAATTTGAGGATATGCGTTTGAAATGTTTTCTGTTAACTTTAAATTATTAAATTATTCGACACTCGTTATAAAAACAAAAAAAAATATTCGATTTTTGTTTGTAATTCAAAACGAAAGTGTTTGTGATAGTTAGATTATTAGTTGTACGTAAAATATAAGTTATTAATTATGTTACCAAGACTCGAGACCGAGACAATACCTACCTACTGTTCGCGCCATGCGAAGTCGTATTCCTTCGGTAACATTAATTTCTCTATTAATTTATATATATGTGTATTATTCTGTACGGGGCCGTTGACCAAAATACGTCGCACAACAGCATGAGATTCGGAATACAGTCGGTCGGCACTCTGTCTGGTCGATCAACGCGAACAAACGCTGCAACGGGCACGTTTGACGTCGGGAGGCGTACAGATGAGCTGCTATAATCTTCCACCACAGACTATAATTTCATATAGTCTGTGCTTCCACCATAAGGGGCCGAATCTATGTATTGTATCATAAACGTTCATTACCACCAATAACGGCATAAGAGCTCACGGCAACCCGCGCGACCGGAGGAGTCCGGGTTTGCGCGCTGACTACGGTGCCATGATAGACTAGCGGCCGGTCCCGTGTTCTGTGACGGGACCGGAAAGCGCCTTCGAGCTATAACGAATCGTAGGCCACGGTGGGCGTAGCTTTGCGCGCTTTAGCGAATCGCAGGCCAAGATTTACGTGTCTTTAGACGCCAACGAATCACGGGCCACGGAGTGCGTGGTTTCAAGCGCTTTAGCGAATCACAGGCCACGGTGGACGTGGCTACGACTGCAATAGTCAATCGCAAGACAGGCGCGGGCGGCTCCGGAGATTACACAACGCCGCCGCCTATAAATAATACCAGTGCGGAGCACAAAATCGGTCAGTATTCAGTCCTACCTTACCGTAGCAAGACCTACCCAGGCAGACTTGCGCGGTTT
>VUJU01001780.1:23364-48824 GCA_009835225.1 Aphis craccivora
TTATTTTAAAAATGTAATGAGAATGTAGAGAAAATTAGAAATATTATTCGCAGTTAAAACTTAATTATAAATCTACTGTTGCCCATACGAAAATGTAGTCCTAGAACGGCGACTGCGTAAGTATATTATACTCGAATGAACTAATACTTTAGTACTTATATACCTACATTATATATAATGTATAGTTATAGACGGATATATATTGTATATAGGTACTCGCGAAACACTAAATAATTACCTAATTGATACCTACTTCTTATTAAATATTCATTTTACCAATAAATTATGTCCCGTGTTAGCAGTGATTGAAAAAATGGTAAGTGGAAATTATATCGAGCAATATAATAAGTATATACCTATATGTGCAAGTATACCTACTCGTGTTCTATCGCTTGTGCTATTTTAATCCTCAGAAGCGGTCCAATTATGGCGTTCGCATTATTATTATTACAAGTGTGTAGAGATAAACGGTTTTTTTTTTCATACATATAATATATTATATTCGTTGTAAACAAACATCGCCATTCGCCAGTCTCTAAAGCTCCCAAACCAAAACTCCGCATATCGACATACGAGTTTTATAAATCTGCAAATATCGAACATTTAACAAGAATGTATAATATGTTGACACTTATTATAATAGTCACATAAGCCTGCAAGTGTTCGAGTACCTTTACACATAACACTTTACTCGGCCTGGGGGATCGTAGCATTTGTATTATATTTGATCAACACTATCATAAAATTAATATAAAATCGATTGAGAAAAAAATACGTTTATTGTTGCTATGTGTATAATTATGTTAGCAATGTTTGCAATGTTTGCATATAAATACATATTATTTAAGGTTTACTTTCGCTTTTGAGCACTTCTTAATTTCAAATTTTTTGCTCCAAATTTTGCGAATCTTAAAATAAAATATTAATAATTTAATAAGTATTTTCTTAATAACTGATTTTGTTTAATTTTTTAAAATAAAATTACATAAATAATTCTCAAAAATATAGAATATTATAATATAATAATATAGTATAGTTCTATATATTTGTTAGACTTAGATTTATTTTAATATCTGCCGACATTATTTTTGGGGTCATTGAACAATTGGTTTCGATGGACGCACACATTAATTTACAGAAATTGTTAAAATGTGCACTTGGATGTATTATCTAGGATCAGTATTGCTATCCCGAGCGCATATTTTTGGGTTTTACGTATGTGCATGTATGATAGTTGATAAGTAAGTATACTTCCAAGAATTTCAATAATTCTTGATTTGCCATTTAAGTATATACACTATAGTACTATACGCATTACACGTCAAGTAATAATATATCAAACGATTCAAACGCATTTGATAAACGATTAATAAAAAAAAAAAAAAAACGATATCGTACATGTTATTAAAACAAAAAATAAAAAATGTATAAAATATTTTACATGTGTGAAGTAAATACTTATAAATATAGGATATCGTACCTTAGTGCGCGTTCATCAAAAGTGCTACCTATATTGAATGCGTATAGTAGTGTGTGTACAGTTTACTTTATTATGTCCTGGAGGATTTGTCAATTGTATCTCCGAGTTGCGATCACAATAAATGAATTACAGTCATAATGATATTAAAAGGAAAATTACCGTTTTAATAATTTAATTGCGATCCACAAGCGACTATCGATTATCTGATAAGCGCTTATCCAAAATGCAGCCGGTGTTGTATCTTTTATTTTTTGGCAAGATGAAATTCTTTCAACAAATGTTTACAGTAGGTAGTTGGTTTGAAAAATAACAAATATGTCCTTGTTACAGTTATTGTTAATTATAGAATAAAAAGGAATTATCGCACGGAACTGTTATGTTTACAATGAAAAATAGGTAAATGTTTGGAAATTAATTTTATATTTAAACCACAACATAATATAGGTAGTTTCTGACATTGAAAAAGAAATTTTTCAAGCTGCAAGTAAAGAATTCTCGAACACCACTTCGATTGAATGTAGATTACATCTCAGTTCGAGCCTGGCTGAGAAAACTCATAAGATTAAGACTGACTAATGACTATAGAGCATAGAAAACAGAAAAAATAGAACTTGGAAATTGGAAAATAATTACACTACGATTTGGGATTGACTTTTCTAATTGCTGATAAAGTGGGAAATGTGTTTTTGGAATTAATCGCTCAACAACTATTTATGGATTCAAGAGTATAGTTACTGAATTTATTAACTATTTGGTCAATAATTATATTATATTGATTATAATATACTACTTTTCCTACCACTCTCTGGAGAGCTTTAGAGAAAAATTATGTTTGGAAAATGAACAATGAAAGTTAAGCTTTCAATTTTAAACTCAAAACTGAGAACCGATGGTCACATTCGACACATTCTAACATATTTGAATTTTAAAATTGTATAAAAAAATATTCAGATTAATACATATTATTATATTAAAAAGTAGATTTAGAAACTAATAAATACATTGAGAGTATTAATCAGAAATTAATTAAAAATAAAATAAAACAATATTTGAAAAAAAAAATGGAATCGGTAACATTTGCAAAGTGTAGTGTTTCATAAAAATATGAACCAGTATAATTTATATTTAATTATTCATTAAATTTGTAATTATCAGTTTATATTTTTAAATGTGTCAATTGATTGTTGTAACTTTCAAAATTTTAAATAAGATAATAATATTGTACTTCCCGACCGTACCTATAACTAAGATTTTGCCTAATCCCTCAACCATACTCGGAATCAATCGGTTTTACAAATCTTAAAGATTTTATTTTATATGACCAAAATACAAAACTATAAGGTATATGTTTATACAAGTATTTGTTTTACAAGATTACTAAAGAAATTTACTACTACCAATAGAAAATATCGTAATACATCAAAATGTTATCGTTGCAAATTTAAAGCTTTAAATGGAGTTTTCACGGGTTTTTTTTATTAATATAATGGAAGCGAGCCAACAGTTAGCATTGAAAAAAAATGTAAGCATAAATATGTTTTAGACATTTTAACAAGTTGATATATTTTTATAACTATAGAATTGCGTTCATTTAGAAATAAATTTACTGCGTGTCTGTACGATGTCAAACTGACCTGTATAACTCGACATAGTGGCATTGTTTTTATTACGATTTGTTTTCTATAACAATCTTTAATTTCGATATCAATTTATTTATATAAAAAAAAAAAAAAAAAAAAATTATAAAAAAAAATATATTATGAATAAAAATATATGGGTACAAAGATTTTTAATTCTTGCTTTCATGCATATTTTAATGCTGAAAATCTTAATATAAATATCTATTATAATATTTTGTATAACACGTCTTAATACTTATATATTATAGAAAAACGAAAAATAACATTAATTGTGATCTGTATGATTAAACAAATATAATAATAAATAGTAAATTAATAATAAAAAAATATATTACAAAACATATAGGTTTACTGATTTTAATGATTAGTGATAAATAAGGAGCAACATATTATATAATAGGTATGTAGCATAAAAATAATTAATGTATTAGGTATTATTTAGGTATTTAAGTATTTTTGTACGTAACTATAAAAGGCGAAAATTATACCCAAAGTGTAAAAATAAACATTCACTATAGTAAATTATAATACGAATAAGTAAGGACTCAACAATTGCTTGTATTCATAATATATATATTGTATATTAATAACATATAATTTTAAAACAACCTTTTAGTACCAAAATTTTTAAATTTACATTTTGAACAATTATATATATACATTAAAAATATTTGATTATTTATATTACCATAATAACGAGAAATATAAGATAATATATTATATTATAGTCTTTATACTTGTCTCATGTTATATCATTAATAAACTTTTAATTTTAATAAGTATACGTTTTTAATCCTTCTTGACACTTTTATATTACACTTATGTTTTAACTTAAGTGAAAAAATCAGTGAAATGTATATTAATAAAATTTATAAAATTACACATTGCATATACACTTCTGTTTATAAAAATGATAAAATGTGTTATTATGTAAATATAAATCATAATATAATATACCTTATGTCCTTAGTAAAAAAAAAAAAAATAATAAATAAATGTGAAGTTTTGAAATTTTTATTTAAATTCATATTTACCTTAGCAGTTGAAACCACTAAATTTTTTAAATAAATAAAAAAAACATAAGAAAATAGATAATATATTGTAATAATTTATTTATACATACATTTATTATAAAAAAATATTGATAGTGTTGGTATCCAGTATTGTATTATAAAATATTTTACTTCAATAATAATTATTAATAATATTTTATAATTATTATTAACCTAACCTACATACCGTGTTTTTTGTATATCTTGTGTTAAGTTAAGATCAAAATTGAGCTCAATAATATTTAATATAACAATATTATTAGATAAAATAAAAAGTGTAATAAAATTAGTTTTTATTTAATTTAAATATGTAATATTTAATTAACATTAATTATTCAATGTACTTGTTTCTGCTAAATAACAAAGTTAGATCAAATAAAAAACTTTCGATTGAACTGTAGGTAGAAGTATATTATTTATTATTTAATAACATTTTGATTTTATAAATTTAATACGATTATATTATTTTGTACAGTTATAAGTTATAATATACATATACGTAATAGTAATAGTCATTATATATTTGTAAAACGTATAAATTATTGAATTATTAAGTTGAAGTTAAGTAAATTATTAATATATTGAATGAAAAGATTTACATTTAAGTACCGACTGTAGTATAATAGCTAAAAAAAACTAAAATTTTCATTAAAAAAAATAATTCTGTTTAAACAGTGTGTATTTCTAAAAACTTTTAAAAATATATCCTAATTTAATTATATGATATTAAGTGTTTAATGTATATTATACATAAAATAAGATATATGTTTTTACATTATAGTTTGGTCAATGATCATAAAAGTGATATTATTATTAACTAAGGGTATTAATTTATTTTTAATGAAACTGTTAAATTATCTAATTTTAATAATTGTATTAATATTCTCTAAAGAAAAAATAAAGTGCTATTGCCTATTTTACAATTGATACGACTATACAAATATATTATTATTTATTTATCAAGTTAAACCTAGTTAAATTGATTGCGTTATTAGTAGGAAAGTATAATTTATTTTAAATTTAACGTCCACTAATTTGTGTTACCTAATTAAATTTTAGTTTTATGACTGATGGTATTATGGTAAGTTGAAATTCTCAAAGTAGAAAGTGCTTACCAGTGTATTATCCGATATTTTATACATAAATTCTAAAAAATCAGTTTTTGACGAGAGCGCGGCGTAAAAATAATGATTTACACTTCAAACCAATGTTAGTGTAGTTAATTATTACTACAATATTATGTCTCTGATGAAACTCTGACCAAGTGGGGGCCGTGTAAATAATGACGTAAATGCCACCTGTTTCACGCAAGTATGTGTAACTAGTAGTCTACAAGAATATGGCACATTGTATTGACATATTGTTGAAATTCGTTGTGGACACTTATAGCAAATGTAAAATGGAAGAATTAAAATGTAATTGAGCGACTTAAATAGTCTATGTACCTACTGTATTATGTATTTCACAGTTAGCATAATAAACGTATTGATACTCTTTCTCGAACGCAGTAGTTTTATCGTTTAAGGAAAACATTAAAACAATATTTGATGATCCTTTAAAGACATATTTGATAAAAAAAAGAAAAATATTACAGAGACATTTATTAAGCACGGATTATTTTTTTTTGAACAATTTTATTTTAATCTCGTATTAATTTTATGACTTACGATTACCATTATAATCGCTAAATTAAAGAATACAGACGACTTGACTATAGATATTTAAATATTTTAACCTGAATAATTCAATTGAAAAATATGTTTAAATCAAACTAAAAAGTCAGATTATTTTGTATACTTATAGAATATAATATATTAAAATATATGAACACCAGTCGAGTTTTTCTCAAACCGTTTTGTCCTGCAGTTAATGTATAATTTGTAAAATAAAACCTTTTCGAGACACATCAAAGAAGAACGAAATCGTAGTTCGTAGGTTTAACTCGAAAGCACTAAAACTCGAGAAGTGTTATATAGGTTGGATCGGACGTGTTCTAGTGTGGTTAGAAAAAAAAAAATAGACGAATACTGTAACGGATTTTGCTGGATCACGCCATAACTGAAAAAGTAAACTGACCGAATAGTTAGTACTTAATAATAAAATGGATCAAAACGGTTTTTGGCATAGTCTCACGTGTAGCCCTCCCCCACTACGACAACGTGTCTCAAAGTCTTAAATAGGTCTGTTGTGTATTGCAACAGTCGTAATTTACTAGACTTTTATAGTAATGAGCGAAAATACTTCGTCACAGATTCAAAAATACTGTTTATACTGTTTATAGTATAATATTTGTTCTTTACCCCATCGGATAGCTTTTTTTTTTTACGACAGAAATATTACCACGGTAATAATTATTTTATTTTTATCATATTATATTGTGTGATATTCCTTTGCCGATGAAAATCATACACAAAGTGAAATATATACGTGCATGTTGTAATAACAGAAATAATTGCAAATAATATTACAAATATTTAAAAATAAAATAACATGTTAATAATCACACACATTTCGCAAAAATGTTAAAACACGAAAATAATCGTAAATGACGTACCTATACTTATGCGTTTTAAATAATGCAAAATTTGAGCCTCTGCAAATTTGTTCTATATTTGGAACTACACTAATTGCACCTTAAACTTTCACTTTCAAGTTTCGGCGTACTAATGGTCAATCGAAAAATAAACCTCCGTATAGAATTTGGACCACTGCCTTTATATTTGCAGGTTGACGGTTGTATACATACTATGTAGGTACTGTATACAAATACATATATAGATACATTCCACTAGAACAAAATAACAATAATACAAATACAGAGCAGATAGACATTTAATTCATTTAAGTAAGATAATATTTTTCAATCAAGGAGTATTGCTAGATATGATTGTTATTAGTATGTACTAACTAAGTAATTATTATTATATCAGGAATTTTTTTTATATTTCTAAGATCGCTGCGAATACCTAAGTTCAGGTTTAATTTTCATAAGACAATGCGATAAACATTATTAAAACTCTTATTGTGTTTCATAAACAAACAAAATACGTTCAGACCGTTCAGTAGCTTAAAATAAGTAAAGTAAATGTATAGTATAAGTAAATAATAGTACACTCGAGATGGATTTATAAGTTATAAATAAATTTGTATATCCATGTTGATTACACTATAAATATTTAAATCGATTGCAAATTGTATTATTCAATCAATAAAAAAATTACAATCTTCTTCTATAAAACTGTTTTTTGTTTATTTAAAGATAATATGTTTTTGAATATTAACCAGATATTTAATGATTATAATATTTGTTAATTCGTCAATGTATAAAACTTTTAAATTTTTTATAAATGATTTTAACTTCATAATTCCTATTCAGACATAGCTACTAAGTTATGAATCGTTTACCTATTATTTTTAATGTCAAATTTTTATTTATCAAGTTTTATTTTTATTATTATTTTATCGAATAATTTTATTTGTTAACTACAAAATTTAATGTATATACATTTACATACAAGTCTATTATTACAGTGCATATTATAATTTTATCACTTTCCTTAGTACAATAATAGCGAAAAATTTTTTTATTTTCACGTTTAAAGCAAATACAGTTATTATACCTACTATTTTAAATAAACTTTGATAGGTAGTTTGATGGCAATAATAAAATTTCTTTAGATTCTCTAGCATTCAGAAAAGTTACTAATAAACGATTGCCTTTCTCTCTATACAATGCTATTTTATCAATAAAGTATATACATCAAGATATTTTTAATTTAAATATGACCTATTTATTTTCATAATGATTTTATAATATGTGGTAACAAATAATTGATTGCGAGTACGTAGTTGACAAATTTAATACGATTTTAAACAACAAGAAACCTTCTAAAAGTTAGTTCAAATCAACTATAACGAAATTGTAATAATATTGATTTTTGAAAAATATATTTTGCTGGCATAACTGCAGTTTGTATGTTATTGCATAAGTTATATTAATTATAACAAAACATATAATATAATATATATAAAGATATGTAGTTAATTTTTTCACTTTTGACTGATAAATATAAATTTATTTAAATGCAGAACATATTATATCTTTCGGATTATGTGAAACCTTTGTATAATACATACAAAATAAATTTAATTACAACTTTAAACCTACAATACAAAATTGTATACAAATCGTTAAATTGTTGTCACTTATTTTTCCAAAAAACAAAAATATCTTTAATATTTTACTTTATAAGTACATATGTAATTTTTGGGCACATAATAGTAATGTACTGTTGATTAAATTATCAATATTTTGTGTTTAAAACCATGTTTATTGATATTGTGGTGATAAATTAACCATAATATAATGTATAAAACGTGTCATAAAAAAATTACTTGATATGTTTCGTTTGTATCATGAATTACAGCGAAAAATGTTCAGACTTATAGTTCTTTTCGAATAGAACTTAGCGTTTACAAAATTTCTCGAGAAAGTTACAATGTTTTCACTTGCGACCAGGTTAATTTAGAATTTAAAACGATTTCTATATGTACTGATTCGACATCGTGGTGCATACAGATACCATACAAATCTATAAACACAAGATGCACGCATGCACCCCTAAATACACGACGTATAACAATATATATATAACTATATAAGGAGAGCACTTATATGACATGGCGATGGTCGTAAAAATAATTTTAACGATAATAATATATTACCTGTGCATTATAATATATAGGTAACGCGACCGACGAATATTAATAATAATAATGATGATGAAGATATATTTAATAATAATATATTGTATTATATTATGTGCTATAAAATATATATTATTATTATCATTATACGATCGAGTGTGTATGATGTATAGGTATACTCGCGGAGTATCGAAAGTCGGGCGGTGCGTAAAAATAGACGACGTAAACGAAAAAATTCGGCCGGTGGTCGACGAGAATTTCGGATTTTGGACAATTTCGAGCCGCCCCCCGTCGCCTCCGCCGCCCGCGACCGGCGGCGAGTACGATTCGACGGACTCGGCAGAGCGACAACGACGACGACGACGACGAAGACGGAGGGTCGCCGGCCCGAACCATATATGGAGGGCCGTCCGCGCGCAGGGCCGCCGAGCCGTGGCTGCGGCGGCGGCGACCACACCGGCGGCGCCCCGAAAATAGTGTTTTGTGCCCCCCGTCGCATAGCCATGTATGGGCGGCGGCTGTCGGTATTTTTGGATCGGGCCCGTTTATAAAACCGCCTGTACCGACCAGCAGAACGTTCATTAGCACATCCACAGCGGATCAGCAGCCACACACAAGCCGCAGACCCGCCGCAGTCGTTCAGATTTTCTTCCTCGTAAACCGGTGAGTAAAATTTATAATATCATACGAGTAAGGTTTACATACGACAACGACAACGATTTCGCGTCGTCGAACAGAGAAAAAATAGAGATGCGAAATTATAATATATCATATAACATGATTGCACGCAAATTACGTTTACAGATTTTCATATTATAATCTTATACGTATAACAGAATTATAGAAATACTCGAGACTTTGAATATTTCTTTTACCGAAGAAAGAAAATTTTAAATTAAATGTCAAACAAGTTGTTTACAAGTTTTTCCATACTCTCGGTAGTCAAACATTTTTATTTTTTTAAAGTTTTTTACTTTTATGTTTTTTTTTTAATTTTTTTAATCCCGTACCAACGGAGCGTTTCGACACTTTTTTTTTTTAAATCACCGTGACGGTTTTTGACGGGTCGTTCGATTTATCTTTCTTTTTTTTTTTTTTGTTTTACTAAATATCATTATATAATAATATAACAATATATACCGAAACGTTTTTTACTCCATGTGCTTTCCCGTACCGATAAAGTATTACCGGTTTTGTCGTTTCGATCACGATCGTAAGTTTATAGTTTTTTGTATTTTTTTTTCCAGGTTCAAAAACCCAAACCAGCAAAATGTGTGACGATGATGTAGCAGCTTTGGTAGTCGACAATGGCTCCGGTATGTGCAAAGCCGGTTTCGCCGGAGATGACGCACCCCGTGCCGTCTTCCCTTCCATCGTCGGCAGACCCCGTCATCAAGTTAGTATAAAAATGCATTAAATGCATTATTACGATGATATTATTTCGGGAGATTTTCAAAAATTCGTATAAAAATATATACAATTGCACTTTCCATTTTTTCGAACGAGTTTCGTAGTACAAAAACAAACAGAACACAACTGCTAAATACTTCCATAAGGCCCTCCCAGAATTCGTGACCATAAAAGGTAGCGTCCTGAAAATAGGACAGCGGTGCCCCGCCTTTCAAACTCGTCTTGTAGGCCCTTCGCCAACCCGTCCGTCGGGGTAAAAATAAACACTACGTATGTCGCCAGCTGCAACCAACGCTGTGCGGGAGCCAAAGGATATTTTAATTATACTATCGTTTTATATACATCGGATTTCAAACAAACCCTTCCACCCACCGCCGCGTCATCATCACCGTCTAATAAAAATAGATAGCACTTATGCAGCGCGTCTGGAAATACTTGGAGGGGGGTCTGGAGCGTTACAAAAATAAACGATACACTTCAGCTGGTCCAGTGCACACTGCAATATTGATCACGCGTTATAAACTTAGCTTTATCCAAGTATCCCGGATATTATTATTTCACATTATATATTTCGTCGTAAAATCTATTTACTTACAACGCGCCAAGTTTCAATCAATCAAAATTACTATCGTTCGGATATTATAAAATATATAACTCGATTATTATTAATTTTCACGCGTTAAACGAAATAATTATTTATACAAAATGGAATATCAGTGTTCACATATAATTACTATTTATTAATAATAATAGTAGACGTCAGCAATTTTAATAAATTTGAAAATAACATTTATTATGTTTTAACACTAGGGGGAGCATGTATAAAATATATATTATTATAATTTTATAGATTAATAATGTCGATTCTATTAAAATAAAATTTCGAAAATTATACGTTTTTTCTCCTTATAAACGATATTTAACTATAAATATTATTTTTTAACGATATCATTATGAAGTTTCGACCCTTGTTAAGAGACGTTTTTTTTATGAATCTCGGTGTGATGAATATTATTTCATTTTATTTATTATTATTTTCTCGGGGACGAACGGCTCGCCGTTATTATTATTTTTTTTTGTCCGGCCGTACGTTTCGTATTTTGACGTATTTACTTATGTTTTTAATTAGGGAGTCATGGTCGGTATGGGACAAAAAGACAGCTACGTAGGCGATGAAGCCCAAAGCAAACGTGGTATCCTTACTTTGAAATACCCCATTGAACACGGAATCATCACCAACTGGGATGATATGGAGAAAATCTGGCATCACACTTTCTACAACGAATTGCGTGTTGCCCCAGAAGAGCACCCAATCTTGTTGACCGAAGCCCCATTGAACCCAAAGGCTAACCGTGAAAAGATGACCCAAATCATGTTTGAAACCTTCAACACACCCGCCATGTATGTTGCCATCCAAGCCGTACTCTCCTTGTACGCTTCCGGTCGTACCACTGGTATCGTTTTGGACTCTGGTGACGGTGTCTCCCACACAGTACCAATCTACGAAGGTTATGCTTTACCCCATGCCATCCTCCGTTTGGACTTGGCTGGTCGTGACTTGACCGACTACTTGATGAAGATCTTAACCGAGAGAGGTTACAGCTTCACCACCACCGGTATGTATTTTATTGCCGCCACCCGTTTACGCGCAAGTTAAAATCTCTACTCATACCTAACGAACTTTTATGATTACAGCTGAAAGAGAAATCGTCCGTGATATCAAAGAGAAATTGTGCTATGTCGCTTTGGACTTCGAACAGGAAATGGCCACCGCCGCCGCTTCCACCTCATTGGAGAAATCCTACGAATTACCTGACGGACAGGTCATCACCATCGGAAACGAACGTTTCCGTTGCCCAGAAGCCTTGTTCCAACCTTCATTCTTGGGAATGGAATCTTGCGGTATCCACGAAACCGTATACAACTCCATCATGAAGTGCGATGTTGACATCAGGAAGGACTTGTACGCCAACACAGTACTTTCCGGAGGTACCACCATGTACCCAGGTATCGCCGACAGAATGCAAAAGGAAATCACCGCTTTGGCCCCAAGCACAATCAAAATCAAGATCATTGCCCCACCAGAACGTAAATACTCCGTATGGATCGGTGGTTCCATCTTGGCTTCTCTGTCCACCTTCCAACAGATGTGGATCTCCAAACAAGAATACGACGAATCCGGCCCAGGCATTGTCCACCGTAAATGCTTCTAAGTCATCACCTCCCACAAACATATACAAAATCAAAATTACAATCACGCTTTATGTTCATTTATACTGAAGAAAACCTATGTGTTTTTTCTTTTTGTACATATCGAGACGATTTTTGCGTCGTTTTACACGGGGATAAAATAACAGTTCGATTTTTGAAATAAAAAAAATGTATTTATTAGCGCGTTAATCGTTTCGAAATAAACGTTTCTATACTAATTGTTGTTGACATTTTTATCACTCCATTTATATCCTTCATTATCATCAAATAAAAAACGTTAGCTGCATTACAGAAATATTAAAAAAATTAATTTACTATTTTTATACTGGTATGACTTTATTAGAACACAATAGTATATTAAATAACAGAAAGTGACTAGGTACTTGTGAAATTAATAATGCCACTTATAATGATGTTTATTTATAAATTATAAATAAATAATATAATATTATATTATGGTTCATTTCGTCAAATACAAAATTAATCAATTGGCTAAAATACATAAATTAATAAATAATAGTAGGTATAGATGAATATTATAATGGAATTTAATTAATTTAAATATAATATATTATATTATATCAAATTAATAGTTAATATAAGTTCATTTCAAATCAATTAAAAAAATATACAACATATTACTGATTTTTGTCAACAAATTATAAGATTAATAATACATAAGGACAGTTTGCTAAAATAAGGCATTAGCAGCTGGTATTGTCTATTTGTTAAGTTATATAAAATATTTTGAAATTAGGACAAGTTTACTCGACCGTTTGAAATATTTTTACAGATAATTTATTTTGATCAGATCAAGCATCAAGATGATAAAAATTTAAAAATATCACTCGCTGATGGGTTCTAAAGAGCCAAAGACGTGGTTGCCAAATAAGGTAAACTTGAATGCTATTAATAATTTTTAATACTGATGCTTATTTTTGAACGTCATCACTCATCAGTTATGATATATAATTTAAATATATTTTTAACAATTTGATGTATCGTTGATAGTTTTAAAAGTTAAAACGAATGTATAGGTACACTATACCTACCTATAAGTTTTATAATAATTACTATGTTTATAATTTATTAAACGATTTTAATAGGTACGAACTAGTATTACTATAATCAAGTTAAATCCACTTAATATATCGAATTTTCATTAGCTTTGGTATAAACATAGGTTCTATAAAACAAAATAAAAAATAAAACAACATGACGTGAGTTATGATAAAATTATAAAATATATATCCACTTAGAGTATATTAGTACACCTACCCCGTTGTATACTAAAATTTAAAAAAGTTTAATTTAATTTTAATATTAATTATTATCGTTTTGTTAAGTACCCATATATTTGATATATGAACATAATATAATTCGAATTAAAACTTATGTTTTTTTAAGAAAATTATTCTTACCACTTTTTTTAAATAGAATATAATTTTATTTTTAAACACGTCATTTTAACGAGCTTATATAAGTTTAATTACGTGTTTACACACCGCCCACAAAATGATTATATGATTGTATGTTTTTATAATGTACTATAATTATTATTAATTATAGTAGGTAGGTACACCAAATATTTTTTTCGTTTTTATATTAGTATAAAATGTGCGTTCGTGAACTTGTCGCAAAGTTGTATATGAGAATTTATTTCAATAGTACATTATACGAATACATAATATATAATATATTATTATATTTTATATAATTTTTAAATCAGGGGTGGACTGGGTCACTGTGCTACTGCAGTTCATCTGCACAGCGGACCGATTTCTTATTACCCGGACCCGTACAAAATAACCCGGCTTGTATTATATTTATATTGCTGAAATAAATGATTTTGTTTTAGACAAGTGCTATATTATATTAGTTTTATTAGTTTAATGTGTTTATTTTAAAGCGTTATACATACATATTTCCATAAGCGCAATTTGGGGGGCTTTGGGGGGCTAAGCCCCCCAAATCAACAGTAGCCTCCCCAAAATATATCTCTCTGGAATATGTATATAGATACATATATATACATAGTATACATACATGCCAATTATTTAGCCCCCCCCCCAAATTTAAAACTCAAATTGCGCCTATGCATATTTCATACAAAAATGCCATCGTAAAAAGCATTTAGTTTTTCCCAAATTTTTCAATTTTCCTTACAAATTTTCCAATTTTCATTCCGTTAAAATCTTATTAATTAAATTAAAACTATGATCAACATTTAAAATAATGATTTCAATTGTTCCATCCGTTTTCGAATTATGCACTTACCAACGAACAGCATTTCATTTTTATGAACAAAGATAGATTACTTTATGATTTAAATATACAATTATAAACAACTTTATTCCCTAAATATAGATAACACGCTACATTTAGTTTATTTTAACTTTTTATTATATAATTAGTTTTTTATACAATTTTGTTTATTATTATTAAAGCAATAGTTCTATGAATTATTTATGCTACAAACTATTATTTTCGGGCACAACTCAGTACATAATATTATAATATTATGTGGAATTAAATTTAGTGTTTTTCTTTGATGTTATATATTTTTAATATCTTTATTGTTATATGAATGTATTTGTATGGAAAAAAATCAATGGATGGAGTAGAAAATGTTCACTTAAAGAAAACAGGTATAAATTTGCATTTTGTTGTTAATGATCCAAAACAAAAAAATATCATATAAGCTTGTTACAAGCGCCTAATTATTTTTGTTAAAAACCCATATATTTATACTCATAGCATTTAAATATTAAATAATGATTTAAACTCTCGTCATAGATTATTTTTAGAAACATTAGTAAAAAGAAAAATGTTTATCTTGCAATAAATATAGAAAGCAGTTTAAGGAGAGTCAAACTTATATACCTATTATTACGTAATAAAAACAATGTAAACATCTTTTACTCTTAAATAATAAATGAGAAAACTTAAAAATATTTTTGTTAGCTAGGTGTTGGTTATATGTACGTTAGAAGTAATAGACTGATTGTGTTTCAGTCTGCTTCTTCTTCGATTTTAGAAAACGTACGTTACTTGTATATTGTATTGTCCTTATTTCACTTTGTTGAAACAAAAGTTAAAATATATATAAAGTTAATAAAATATGACAATTATTGCAATGTTTTTGCATCATAGTTTGCAATAAACATAATATTGTTTTTCCACGTGATAACCACGAACGCCTACTCATGTTAAACTCGTATTGATTTCGACTAATTATCCGCATAAAGGGCATTTACATATTATTCATACTTTTCTCAAATCAATAACTTTATCGAATTATGTCCATAGAGTAAAGAAATATTAATGATAATCTCAACCAATTATATTTTATAATGTACAATATCATATGATATTAGGTGAGAGTTCGTTTTCACCACAATACATACTGTTCGATTTGTATTTGTAGTTCCATGGATGAGAATGCGGACAAAGTCTCCCGCGAGCTTTTCTATAGGTTTGCAATCGCCGAGAAAGGAGAGTTCAAATGGCAACGTACATTGGACACACAATATGATGATTGTTAGAACAATCGAAAAAAATATTACAAGATATTATACTCAACTAGTTACTTTTGCTTGGTAAAATTTCAAAACCATGTAGTATATAACAAATTAAAACCGCAATTCTATGTTTAAAAAAAATATTTATGCCACTAATCTTTTCTATACCGGTTAGGTTTAACCGCTTAAATACGTAAAAAGCAAAATTACAAACACTTTTGGGGAGAATTAAAAATATTAGCACATTTAAAGCTGTAAAATGTATTTTAAATTTTTTCCGCGCATTCAAATGTTCACTCTGCACTACAAAAAAATAGGGGTTGCGGTTAACTACCGTACAGCTAATGTGGTATGTTCGTACACGTAAGGCGATATTATATATTTGTATCGCTAACACAGTAATACATCATACATATTCGAATGTAGGTAGAGGTATTAACGTACTTATGAAGCCACTATTATGATAGAAAGCATTAATAAACTGAGAATTTGTCTAAAAAATGTTCTTTCTCACGGTCGTTTTCCCATTGTTTAGACACCTATAATACGACTTGCGCGTGCGACTGTATTCAGGGAGAAATTAATTTTCTTTTTAAAGAAAAAAAATGTTATGATTATAAAAAAATTATTATTAGGTTAGTGTATACATTAACTGGTTAACACGAGCCAATGGTTTCACCATTAAAAACTAATATTGAACGAATAGTGTAGGTAGGTATCCTACGGGCGGTATAAATGGACTGTTTATAACAATCGACTTTATGAGGCCTCGTTGGGGAATACTTTTACATACCATGAAAACTTATTGTACATACACATGTATAGTATATACTTTCAGAATACGCATGTGTACGCCCGTCATTACAAAATCGATTTTAAAATTTACGTTTCAAAAAAATTTTAATTTAAATTCCTTTTAGATACATGAAAAATTAATGTTTATCGTCATCATCATTTTAAGTACTTTCCTTATCATTATTATTGGTACACTACATGGTACAGTAAAATTAACTCGTATTTATAATACACATATTTTATTCTGTAAGATTGTAAATCTTTATTTTTTATCTATACATTTATTATATAATATAATATGCATATTGCATATTACATATATATTTTATACACACAATATAAATGGTGTTTATTATTTGTCATGAAAAATATTACATAACACGAGCATGATAAATCATTAAAACATTTAAAACGTTGCCACAGATAAACCAACCGTTATGTTTTTTTAGGAAATATTTCTCATTAAGTTAATTTCTGATCTTATAACAATAGTTAGTAAAATATTAAACATATACAATTAAATTTAAACGTTAATGATTATTTAGTACAGGCAGTATAGGTACCTATATAAGTATATAACTACTTATTATGTTTGTTTTAGAAATGTAATCTTATTATTTTTGAAGAATATTTATCTTATGATGTTAGTTCAATGTTATAATTCGTATTGATACAGAGATAAAAAATTTATTAAGACATTTAGAAATATACGTAAAAAATATATCACTATGAGTATACCGTATGCGTATGATTTGAATGTACTCGTATGACCTATGTATACACCATTGAGTACCTATGACCAATATTATATATATTTTTCGTGTTTCAAACAAAAGGTTGTAATATGTAATTGACCTTATGTCCCGGAAAAAGTGTGAGGTGAATCATATTATCATCTACTATAATAATTTAATGCAGGTGGATTGAAGAATTTAAATTATAAATCGATATTCTCATTCCTTCGTGCCAATGTTAGTTAAATTACAACCATACAACATAAACTATTTGGAATTTTTAGCATCAGTATTATTATTTTTTAGCGATAAATCAATTAAATTTCATATTATAAAAAGCAATTTTTACAATGAAATCCTTCGTGGTTAATGTATTATTTAAATTTTATTAAAACAAAATCATAAAAAAAAAAAAAAACTGTAATAACTAAAACCAGGAAAACAGTTTTCTAGATTTTTTAAATTATAACATTTATGTAGTATGCATAAATAATTGCATTGTGTTCATGTTAATAATAATTATATATATATAAAACAGAACAATATAATCATAATTAATTAAACTCATTTATCGATTAAAAACCTAAAAAAATTATACATAATAAAATATTTATATGATGAATTATAGAATAATAAGAATATCTGTATTTTAATTTTAACGGTACCTCGGTCGTACCTATAGGATATTATATTATAGACATTACTATAATTTCACTCAAATAATTTGTCGCTCTGAGAACGGTTATCTGGAGTAGGTACTTATACCTATATGGCTATACATTGTAACGCGTGTTAACGATAAATGCGAAATAAAACCGTTTCGCAAGTAGGTATTAATGTGCTATAGGTATCGTCTCGATGTAATGGCCTATAGGCTATAAGCCTATAACAATATATCGTTTCCCGTTGCAGGACTGTGTCAAGAGTGAAATAAAACATATATCGAATACGTTTTTTAAAATGTTAAAATTAAGTCGCGCACGCGTAATCCGAGAGCATCTACAGCCGTTGTAGCGTAAACTGTAAAAATATATATAATGCAATGTGTACAATCTGTATAATATACCGTGAGCCTTGTTATCGTCTAAATAAAGCTTATACCCGTTGGCATTTTGTCATTGATACAGACCGTGTTTGCGCCGACGTACTCGCCGTATATTTATTATGTGATCATATTATTATTATGACGTATTTACGATGTATACAGGACGAGAAAAAAAGCAGGACCTGCTTACAGGATAATACAGGGTGTTCACCAATTTAGGGAACACTGAATTTCTCGGCCGGATTTTTTTGGAATAAATCGATTTTTTTTTTTACAAACTGGTGTTATATTAATACACATTTTTTGATACATTCAAAAATTTTCAGAAATTTTGGTCTACGCGTGCTCAAAAATTTTTTTTTAGCAACACCTATTTTTAACACCATATTCGGATAAGACTATTTCTTTTAAGCAATTTTGATGTATCAACTATGGTTCTAAATTCAAAATTGACTAAATAAGAGCCGGCATGTCAATTTTAATAAAATAATACATTTTTTTATTATTTTAAAAAAATTATAAAATCATTTAAATTAGTTCTTATTAGTTACTTTTTTGATATTTGTACGTTTCTTTTTTTTTAAAAAGTGTCATGAACAAGACTAAAATATTATGGCCTATGCCCTATAATGGGTATAAAATTATAACACTTCTAAAAAAAAAAAACTTACTAATATTCAAAAAGTAACAAATAAGCACTACCTAATTTAAATGATTTTATAATTTTTTTAAAATACTAAATAACATGTATTATTTATTAAAATTGGCATGGCTCTTATTCAATCAATTTTGAAATTAGAACCATTATTATTAATATACCACCGGTTTATAAAAAAAAATCCGGCCGAGAAATTCAGTGTTCCCTAAATTGGTGAACACACTGTATACGACGCACTGCGCGGCAGATCCGTCGTTTACTGTTGAATTTTGAAACGGTTTGGCTGCACGGGCTTCATCCGAACTGTGTGCATTATCCAACGAAAATTTAAAGAATAATATTAAAATGACGATAATCGCGGGTGCCAGAAGACTTGTTGACACCTTCCTACATTGCGTCCTATCCTTTGATAACGACACGCGAATTCGAATTTGCATCGCGTAACATCATTTCCGAATTATTCGCCATAATATACACACTAAAATAATCTAGTGTAGGTTAGCTATATGTACGCGAAGCTAGTCGACACTTTAAACTGCGTGTAAACTTTATTAATTATAAGCGTCGTTCCGTCGGCACGGTGTGCTCTTTATAACTATATTATATTAATATAAATGGTTCACCTATATAATATACGCGACTAAAACAACGTTTTTGATTAACAGATGTACCTAAATAATATATCTTATAGTTGTATAGCAGTGGATTGGCTTCGTTTCCTGCACTCAAATGTTGGCACTCTATACGCAAAAGGTACTTTTAATCGTCACGTGTGCATTAGAAACCGAAAAAATCACGCATAAGTGTTATGTTATTAAACGAAAACTTACTTCCTGCGCCACCATATTATTATAATATTCGAACACCCCAAGATTTGTCTAAAATGTTGTAATACTAGTAACAAAACAATCACGGAAACTCGAGTCACATAGATGGAAATTATGAAAATATTATGTTTACACTCATGCTTTTTATTACCTGTTATAACTTATAACACATAACAACGCATTAGCGTTGTTTTCAACCATACCAGTCATTTTGAAGACATAGAATCATAGCTCAACTGTACTACAAATAATAACACAGTTATAATATTATAATGTACGAAATCTAAATATTTCATTATAATAATTTATATAATAAATGATAATAACGTAATGGCACACTGAAGCTAAAAAAAGTTATAACGTTATAATTATTAAGTACTAAATATATTAATAAGAAGTAGTAGATTTTGTGAGAAAAATATTTTTTTAAAAAATAATTGGTTGCAGTTAGGAAGGGAATGTGAGAGTTTAAACTGTAATTTATTATTTTACAAGAAGACGCCTCACATAACGTTATCTCCGTCCATCATACGCGCCACATATCTGATTTACTTTATGAAGGACCAACGCTGTGGGCCAGGAATTAGTATTATAGTTAATTAAACTGCTATTAAATTTAAAAAATGTGAATATTATCTGCAATAAAGCGTTAAGTTTAATTTGATATCTAAATTTCACAATGATTAATACAAAGTATAAGAAACAATATCAAATGTATACATTCTATAATAGGTACCTACTTCATTCAATATCGAATTACACTCAACGTTACAATGTATCTATAGATAATATTCAAATAATTAAATTGTATAATAGGTCATTTTAAATTTTTAACTCTAATATTGACTGTTGACCTAGAGCCCAAGGTTTTGGTCCTACAGAAAGTTAATTTGCAATGTTTTAAGATCTATGGATGGAGATAAAAAATAAATGCTGGCCACCTATTAACAATTCTTTACAAATTGTTAACAACAATAATATTTGAATCAAATAATATTATGTATTAAAAGCAATTATCAAATACTAAAAATGTTGTAAAAAAATGTCAAACATATTTACAAAACATTTAATACCGATGTTTGTTTTATTGATTTGCTACGTTTTTTTAAATAACATTAATATTTTATGTTTTATTTGTTTACCAAAATAATATTTAATGTAGGTAGCCGCGTAGGTACTTAAGGCGCCCGGTGCCAATGCGATTTTGTACACAAAAATACGCTCTACGGGAATAGGGATCCTGTACTGTAGAATCAACCAAATTTAATAATTTTTTTTTTAACTAATAGAGGGTAATATTCTACAGGCCGCATCGATCTCCGTTTTTCAATATTTTTATCTGAAACTTTAAAATCTGTCTTCAAAAATAATACAATTTTAAGCAATTTTGTATAAATTATATTTTACTATTATTTTAAATAAAATAAAAATCGGTGTTCGATGCGGCCTGTAGGAAGTCTTTTTCTTTCAAATAAAAATATATTTACCAAAATCTGACAATTCTACAAGGCCTGAGAATTATTCCCGTGAAGTCATTTTTTTCGATATATAATACACCCTATCAACCCCCCTTAAATAGGTATCGGGTAGTAAATTAGTGGAAAAGTATTATAACTAAGGTGGTAACTCAAATGCAAAATTTAATTTTCAAATTTTGTAGAATTGCGGAAAATTTAAAAATCTGGCACCGGGCCCCTTAAAGCTACCAACGATTTTAACTAAAATAGTTTTATATTATGCTTGGGTTTTTGTGACGTTATGTCCGTTATATCGTTCGGTGTATTTAGGCACAGGCCCTATAGGCCCGGGCCTAGAGCGGCGACATTATTGGAGGGCGGCAAATTTTAACGGTTTTTAAGTATTTTTCATTTGATGAAATCAAATTTAACTAATTTCTTGTTCGTTCAAAATTAAACAGCTATCTACATGCACCTACTATATTATACACATACGCAACACAGTACGAACCAATAGGTTAGGTTAGGTAGAAAAAACAATTTTAAATTTTAAATATAATTAATTTGTAAATTGCAAAAAAAGATATAACGTGTAATTAATTTAATGTTGGTTCATTAATAATGTATCTTTTATTATATAATATAACAAATTGTGTATTGAAATAATTTTAGGAATGATGGGGGGATGCGGTGAATTGGAAAGTGCCTATAGGCGGAAAAACCTTAAATACGCCACTGGTTATGTCCTATTCAGATATAAAGTTTCAAAAACGCAAAAAAATATACATCAACAGTAATATTTTCAGTTGAAATTTAAACCATACCTCATAATATATTATGTATTTAAATTGTATAGAATTTTAGTATTGTAAATTTAATTAAAAACAAAAAGTTTTGATATTGAAAAATTAATTTATTATGATATAAGATAATTAAGCTATTAAAAAGCTATTGTCTATTTAAATTTACTGTATACCTACGTTATTTCCAAATTCCAATCACGAAACGTGTATTTTTATGGCTTTTCAAAATATTTATATTTAATGTATATAGGTACGTAATTCGTGTGTGTAATTTAACTTTTTAACTTAGAAGTTCACGATGTGCATAAATAGTTTACAATTATTGATCGCAATATGAGTTTTTTGCATGTCGTCAAGAAAAGTGCCCGTCAAATTAATCTTTGAACCTTGAGGGGTAACTCATTAGCCATTACCCAATGTCAAATGGTTAATTTTGGGTAAATTATAGATCAAAGATACTACCTCTATTTATTAAATCATCAATCTTTATTTAAATATATATAATGATTTCGTTAATATTTGATATCTGTTTTTGAGATGATCATAGTTACCAAAACGTTTATTTAAAAATTAACATAATTTTCTGTATTTTTCAATGAAATAAAAACGAATTAAAACTTAGACCAAAAAAATAGACAATAAATCCACTCATTTCAAGGCATGATTAAATACAATGAGCATTGAGCAATAAGCCAAATAAAATACGATTTCATTAATTAATCGGCTATCGGATAATTTGTAACTTAATAATATTGCTGAAACAGTTGAAACAGAAATTCACAATCTCAAACTACATAAATCACATTTTACAAGCATGCGTTTATATTTATTGTTTATATGCAGTGTAATGTAAAAAAAAAAAAAAATTATATAACCAATAATAATTAATATTATAGCTTTTAATCAAATACAATATTATGCTAAAATTGACAATCTTAAAATGTTAAGCACATTTACGTTTACACATCTAAATAACACGTGATGATAAATACTAAAATACTATAGATACGTATATGATAAATATATGTACCCACCTAATAGACGAAGATTTAATTAATTAATAGTACCAATTAATACACTGATGATAGGAAAATCTACTTAAAATAATATAGGGACCTCACGGGATTTAATCAATAAGAATTTGGGACCCTATATTTCGTATAAAAATCCCACAAAATCATTTTCCATTTATATTATTTGGATTTCGTATTAATAATCCATTGTCTTTAACGTGGCATGTTTATATTTTTATGAAATAAAAAAATAGTTGGCACGGTGATTAATTACAGTATTAATTATGGTAATATTCAATGATTAATAAAATATTGGTATAAATTAAAAAATATCTTCTGGCTTATTAGGCAATAGTTATCAAAAAAAAAAAAAAAAAAAAAACAAAATATATGAAAAAAAAATAAAAATTCACGACGGGTCTAATGGCCCAAGTTCACGGGATTTTCCCGGGTCCAGCATAATATAATCAACTACCTAATCTAAATAAACAATAATAAAATGTAACAACATGTTACGTGTGTTTTTTATTTATTACGTAAACGGTATTATAAATTATATCATTTATGTCTAAAAAACATCAAATAGTATATTTTTGTTGTTTTCATATATTATATTTACTCAATATTATTCACATTAAAATTTTATCAAAATCAACACATTCGTCGTTGCTTACAAACTATAATAGCTACAATCTACATAATATAAAGGTATTGTTATACAAGACATTATATGGTGTATTGTTTGGTTAAATACAGATATAAGCCGCACGAACAGTATATGTTATTTTATTCGCATTTATTTTTTAATCACACATTTCGAATACAAAATAAATCCTAATTTTCATTAAAACTTTCTATATGCTGCTATAGTGCTATCTCAAACCTTCGTATAAAATAATAGAAGCCTATATGATTCTATTCTAATTTAATTATGTTATATTTTAAAGTTTGTTTTTAAATAAATCTTATAAAAGCAAATTTCACAGATAGTATAGAATTGTTATATGTATTATATAATATTATAGGTTACCCCTTGGGGAAACAATAACATACCTAATATTATTTCACCTCTATGCTTACTAAATAATAATGGAATTATCGACTAAGGAAAAAATATTAAACGTTAAACGTGAATTAATTTTTAATTGTAACCCACGCCATGAGAAGTCCTTGAAAAATTCATTATTTTTTGATTATTAATAATATTTTATCAAATACTTTACAATCTTAATATTTAATGTTTAGCGTTATTCTTTGTTAATATTTTTAAAAATTATTTCAATATATATTATTTAGAAAACATGATATTTAAGAGTACATAATAATTATAAGTAAAAACATTTATATATTATTAATGAATTAAAAATATCAAAACGTTTATTCTTTAAACTAGGTAAATTAGATTATTTGTGGGCAATTTAATAAAAAAAAAATTTCACTTCAAAGTTAAAATCATTATTACTTAACATATTCTAGTGCACCATTATATACTCGTATGTATAACCTACTCTTATATATTTAAAGTTTCTAAGCGGAATAATGAATTATTGATTTTACAAGGACGTGAGTGCGTTTTTTAGATGGAGGGAGTATGTATAAACGCATTATATAATATAGAAAAATGCTTTGATCTTCAACTTTTTTGGGATTGTCAGGTAGTAAATTAGATTTAATTGGTACTTAAGGACGAGCGAATTAAAAGGAAAAACTCCAAATATTTTTAAAAATATTATGGTAAAATGAAGAACTGTAACCTACCTACATGAAATTTTTATGTTAGCGATTATACATTTATGTATAAATGATATAATTTTCAAAATATTTTGATTCCTTTTAAGCTATTTATAAAGATATGAAATTATAAATTAGTTTTTTTGTCCATTATTAATCCCAGTAAAACAGTTTTCATTCGATGGAAAATTCTGAATACTTAATAGTACAACCTTTCTCATGAATTTTTCTTATACCTACTAATTCATAAATATTGAAAATGCATGGTCCAATTTTAGATATTTAAAAATATTTAAAATAATTAGGCACGTTTTAGATTCTGAACGAAGTGAAGAATGTATTGATTTTACAATGATGTGTGTGTTTTTTTTTTTTT
>VUJU01001781.1:0-48824 GCA_009835225.1 Aphis craccivora
CATTATGAATTGATTGGTTCATTAAAATCATCAATAAAATGCATTCTCTGTTTAGTCACATATTGAGGTTATTTCGTTTTATGTACTTTATTTGAGAATATATTTGACTCATCAAACGCATTATGTATGTATTTATTTGTACTTCAATACATCAATATGAAATTTATAAACCCACATTTTGACTAAGCATACATTTTATTTTAATTACTCCGCATTCTATATTTTTTCCATAACGGTTTCTTAGGAAATCGTAGATAATATTATAGAGTGTATGAAAATAAACATAAGTACCTAGAAAATAAATCATAGCGGTCAGCGGACCACTATAGAGATATTTCTGTCGTCCCGCACTGCTGCAGTGATACTAAATAAATACACTCTTCCGCGACATCCGCTATACACAGTAAAAAAATAAAACCTTTTTGATCTACAAACCGTTTTCAAATTTAGAACATACGAGTTATATATTATAAACACTATATATATATATTATATATGGGTACAGATGATATTATTATACATAGTTCGTGTATTATGTATATGGATTAACGCTCGATTTCCTGATCTATGGGTGTAGGTACAATGTGCAGTACATGTTATAGATTCAATTGCACTAGATATGTGCTTATAGGTAGGTACTAGCAGCAAGTTATACTTTTTTATTCCGTGTTTCGTGTGTAGGAAGGTATCTGTATAAATGTACGAATAATGTATAGAAAGTTCAATATAGCAGAAAAATATAGATAAATCACGAAATATAATATAAGTTTACACGAACTATCGTTGTACGTTGCAGTACAACATGTTTTTATATCAGTGCGTTTCATATTGTAGTAGGAGGGATTTGTTCCAATAAACAAATACTATTATACATAGAATATTATAAATAAATATACGGTGACATTGGTCACGATAGGTTATAATATGCAGTACAGCTGTATTCTGGTTGGGGGCAGTCAATATAATGAGTAATTTCAAGTCCCTTATGTTTGTGCTATAACTTATTTTCAAAATGGCTTCTATATACGTTTGATGTCTCGCATATTATTATGCTTACTTTGTGCTTTATCAAGTCGCTTGTTGTATATTTACAAACATTATCATCGTCACGCGACCCGATATCGTTTAAACTATAACAAAGATCTTCATAAAGGTATAGATAATTTAATTGTTAGATTTATACTTATCCGGTAATTCGGTTTTTCTTTATATTATTATTATGCGCTTAAAATCTAAATATATAGATTTTCTTGATCTAATTACCTCGTGGACTTTTTATTTTTCAGGGAATTATAAATGTGCCTATAAATAGTTCAAAAAACATTTTTTCGTACATATAGATAATGTTTGGGGAATTTCAATAAGATAAGATTATAATAATGTCTATAGGTGCTTGTATGTTATAATATGTGTATTATATTTTTTAGTTCTTCGGTGTGCAGACGGTGTCCGTCGATAGGTGCAGTAATTATTGAGTGATAATACCAAACGCTGACACTTGTCACGTAGCATTTGTATTGTAGGTATATGTGAATAAATTACATTATTTAATTTTACATTACTCGTTAAATTGTATGCAGTAAGTACACAACAACACGATAAATGAAAATAATCGAACAGATAATTTAACTTAAGTTTTTCCCATTACCACCTACCCCCCTCAAAAAAAAAATATATATATATATATAATCGACACAGTAAAACATATTTAATAATCAATAAAATACGAAAATATTGGTATGTATAAAGTAAGAATCAACATAATTTTAAATTTTGAAAGTATTTATACAATATTTATGTAAACAAAATAACAAATAAAATCTATGTTTTAAAATCATGTACCTATATTATACCTATATCTTTATTCTTTATATTTGTAGATAATAAAATAAATAAAATACAACAAAATCAATATTTATCAAAACTCATTAATCGCGTAATCACTTAGATGGTATAGATGGCATATTTATAATAAGGTACATAAAGTGAATATTAAATAGATCCCTGAATTCTGATTAATTATATAAAAATAGGAAACGTTAAAATACATGATGAGAACAGTTTCCAATAACCTTTTTTAAACATTCTAAAAAAGATAACCTCACTCCAGTGATAAATAATAATCCAAATTAGACTATTAGATATTATAAGAACAGTTATTTATATAATATCAACTAATATTAATGTTCTTTAAAGTTTTGTACTATATACTATATAAGTTGTATAAATTGTTTTTTACATGGTGAAGGAGTAACTGAGTAAGTAAGCTTTCAAATTCAGAATTTCACATATATGATCTAATGTGATGACGAATGAATGTACCTAAATGCACAAAAAAAAAAAATATCAAAATTAAAATTAAAATTAGACACTAACAGAACCCACAACCACTTGTTGTCAGTTTTTTCTAAAAAAAAAACTAGTTTTACGTAGGAAAATCTCAAAATTAAATGTTATAAAATCTACGAAATACCGTTTTTTTTTTTTTTTAATAACATTATGTACAATACTTGGCGAAGGAGTACCTAGTATAGATTTACTATTTTGTAAACATTTATTTCTACTTCAAAGTAAAAACAGTTTGTGATGTTAGTAATTTAGCTTCGTTGTTAAATTTAACCATAATTACATGTTACTTCACTAATAATAGTAGATGATATTATATGAGTTCTTCCCGTTCCCGTGAATGCCTATACTTATACATGAAATTAAATAACTGAATATTGATAGGATTATCAGGTTCTCTAGCTGCGAAAAATACTATCATAGAATAAAATAATAGAAAATACCATTACCTAATGTACAAGTTAAATATTTTCCGCATAATGGAAAGCATTTATAGCATTATTAGATGGATCCGGTCCCTTAGGTATCGGTGAAACTAAACTGGTTTTTCAATCATCTGGACAAACGCCAAATATGACAGTGAAATAATGAAAATATAATAGTGAAGTGATGACTGTGCAACAACATTTTATAATAAACAATGAAAAAATAAGAATATTAAATCAGGGACAGGACACATTTCGAACTATTCAGAGAAATTAACGATTCAAAATTGCAAATAAAGAATTATTGTTAGAAAAACGTGAGGAATAAAGGACGATAGTTGATGAAAAATTTATGGTGAACATATGTTGAATAATCAGAGCTACGCTATAAAGGGTATTTACTATTTACTATAAATTAAATTATGTTTGTATGTAGGCTCAAGATAAATCAGCTAGTAAACAGGTTAACAATATAATTATTTGTCACTATAATACATTATTAAAACTCAATGAAATACGAAGAAGAAATTACTTTATTATTTCTTGAAAAATTTACAGAAGTTGAAAAGTTATTGGTAGATAATATGGATCAACTAACAGAAATATAATAGGTATTTTAAATCGATGTTAAATAAGCAGTAGTAGTAGTATCTTACTACTAAATATCAGGTACATATTTGTAGCAAATTATCCATATGATTATATTATATATAATAATACTATATACCTAAGTGAATATATGAATTAAAAAGGACATAACAATATAAGAAGTATATCTGTATTATGTAGTGACAATAATGTATGTGATTATTTTAAAATTTCTCTAACTACAAGAATAACGTACGATAAACTACTTAAATTAAAAAAAAAAATAAAAATTAAATAATTATATAAAACGTATAATTTATTTTAGGTGTATACAAAATTAACAATATTATAATTTATTGTATATTATGCGTGTATTAATTGACCAGAATATAGATATAATACCTATATAATATCGTATACCTGCATATAATAATAGTACCTACTACCTATATATAAATTTATATATTATGTAGGTATACCTAAATATACATGTATAACTATAAATAAATTTTAAACGTACTAATTAATATACCTATTATGTACATATTAGAATTATGAAACGAATACATAATTAGTGTTATGTTTTTAGAACTTCAATTAAGCTGCACTCAGCAATTCGACAGTAGGTACACGTAAGTCCAATACATCCTCAAGATCTCAGTGACAAATATTAGTATATCTATAAATCAGGTTTTTTCCACTCGGGTACAAGAATATTATGTGTGCGTATCGCATCGACGGACATATAAGCGCTTCGTCTCAAACACAGCCGATTATATCGTACGCAACGCGACCATAGCGCCGTACGAGCTCGCGCAACCGGCGTCGGCGGCGCACTGCCGAGCGCGGAGCGTCGCCGTCGTCCTTCGGGGGGGGGGGGGCTTCCTCTTACCCGGCCGCACCACCGACACCACCACGGGCGGCACCGGCAGCACGCGGTCGGTCCGCCGAGACACACGGTCGCAGAGAATTCGCGGGCGCGACGGCGGCCAACCCATTCACCGTGCCCCACCGCCGGCCGTCCCGGGCGCCGCCCCGTTTCGCCCCGCTCGTCGTCCAACGGCCCCGCCCACCACCGTTTCTCCGCCACCCCGCGTCGCTCCTACACCGCACCGCCGCCTCGTCCTGTCGCCGTAACTGGGCCACCGTGCGAGCGAGAGAGCTGATGAGTCGCGTGTCACCCGACCGCGGAAAGCAAAAGTGTACCGCGGCCGCCGTCCGTTGCGGTTTACGCCGCGTGCGTGCGCTCTCGCCAGCGTATTACCCGAGCCGTACGTTATTGTTGTTATTGTTGTTAATACTGTGACTGACCGCGCGCGCGCCGCTAACGTTATTTTTTCGCGCTGTGCGAGTGGGATCGCGCCGCCGGTGGACGGACGGACGAACGGTCGCGCGGCGGACGGACGAAAACGGTCGGTGGGGGGAACTCGTCGACGGTAACGGTGGCGGCGGTGATCGGCGAAGACGCGCCGGGCGAAACTGGGTTGTCCTCCGGCCCGGCAGTGGAACAGACGCATCCGATACGCGAACAACGCTCTCTCGTCGCGGCAGCCAACGCACGACGCGCGACGACGATCGTATAATATTGTTATTATCGTAATGATAATAATGGTTGTAGGGCAGTAGTAGTACATAATAATATAATATTGTCCGACCGTCGGACCTCCGGACCCGCGCTCAGTGATCGTGTAAACCTCGTGGGGCTTAAACTGCTGCAGTCGTTTCGTTTGCAGACGACGACCGCGTGTGAATTTCATATTATGCGAAACGACATTATTAATTGTTTGTAATATTTTCATTTTATCGATACATCGTTTCCGTGCGAATTCGTTTTTTGTTCGTTTTTGTTCGCGGTTTCCTCTTCTCGTTGTACGCGTCTCGTTTCTTGGTTTTTGCCGAACGATCGGCGAAAAATATAAACGTTCGGTGTTTTCCGGTGCCGTCCACTGCGACATGGCCGAGCGGAAGCTAATATTAAATGATTTACTGTTGCGTGCGACGGCCGTTTAAACTTTTGAAGTGTCCAAGTGTGTTCCGCGTGAGGATAACGCAACGACTCCGCCGCTGCATCCGCTGCCCCGCCGACACTCGACGGATCATCAGGTAAGAATATTATTTATTTATTATTTTTTTTTTTTTTTTATTAGCCGTTAGGCGCTTAAATATTATAATAGGCAGGTAGGTGATAATTTATGATTAGAAAACGAGCGCACTTCTAGATTTAGACAATAATATAGACTTCGTGTATCACCAGATTAAATATAATATTATTTTTTTAAAAATTAAAAATTAATTTATTATAAAAGAATAAAAAAAAAAATTGCAAAAAAATGTGTTTTTAAGATTTGAGAATATATAATAATATAAAATAAATAAATTGGAAGAAATTATTTTATTTTTATTTTAGTTGAATAGGTACCTATTATAGGTATCCACATTTGTTTAAAAGTTTAACCAAAAAAAAAAAAATAAATAAATAAATACATATTTTTACTGATAAATAAATAATTCGATTTAGGTAGGTATATATATTAACTTGTGGTGTTTATAAGTTATGAATTATAACTAAAATACTAAATATAATAATGAATAAATATTTTATTCATAAATATTTCGTCAGAAAATTTTTTATTATTGTTAGGTTAACACCTATATTCTAAGTAATATTATATACATAAGTATAATTTTGAAAATTTTAAGCTTTTTTATAATAGCTTGTTTTCTAAATATGTCCATTTATTTGCATTTTAAATTTTATATTATGTATAAAAATATAACTATAGGTATACTTACCTATGTTATGTGTACATTTTCCAATACTATTACCTACCTTTTTAGAATTATATAATTTAATTTTAATTGTAATTTATTTATCCGTTTTATTTCTCATTTCATAACATATTATGTATATACCTATGTATAAAAATATATCGTGATTTGACCAAAATTAAAAAATAGATATATTTTTCAAAATTATTTTAATAGGTAATTTATAGATATTAAATAAAATATATGATAAGCCCACAATTTCGATAAATGAAATGTTTGTTAGAATCAAACTTTATAGCGCTATACCTATTATGTTACTAATTAATTTTACTTAAAACCCGAACTAATAAAATATAAAAAAAATAAAAAATACACATATGTGTTAATTTTCAATAAAATATACTAACCATAATAAATTAAATATCTTTAAAATAATATATTTCTAGCCTATCTATGTCTATAAATTATAATGATTCTAGGATGCCTAAGAGCTAATACTTTACCGGATATAAGTACGCGTGTATAAAATAATGTATTGTGATGATCAATTAATTTTAATACATTATAAATAAAATCAATATCAAAAACAATCAAAAAATATTTAAAAAAAAATTATAACTTTATTATAAATATAATATAATATAATATTATATTATTATTATTTATATTAATTATATATATATATAACCTTCAACTATCATCGAGTAGGTAGTTTATTTAATTATGAAAATCAATTCGTCATTTAGAGTATTTAGTGTATTATAGGTACCTATAATAGTATTAAATAGATAATCACTATATAAATATCCAAGATAGGTAATAATATTAAATGAGAATATTTTTAAGGAAAACTCGCATAGGTAATCGGTATTAGGTATATACATTGTCGAAGTTTTCCTCTCGTTCCCCATCACTTTTTGTTTCGTTGACCGAGTTTTCTCATCCGAATTCACTTTTCCCAATCGTTATTGTTCCCCGTTGTCTCCATTCTTATTCACGCGGTTCTTTTGTGTCACGAATGATTGATTACTTTTTTTCGTTACACATCCCATACAAAAAAAAAAAAAATAATAATAATAATAAGAATAGTATTATAGTAATAAAAATAAGAATAAAAACCGCAAGCGTATTGAAGAAGCCGAAAAAAGAGCAAATTCTGTTTCGTAATACGTAGGTATATATAATCCAACGCGCGACTATATTATATACGTCACTGTACACAGAGAACAATACCGATTTACCGCGACATTTTCGGTCACATTACTCATATTTATATATTCTTCACGAAAATATTGTTCTCCACGTTTCGTATAATATAATAACATATATACCTGTATACAGTGCATTGTGTATAATAATATGCGATATCTCCCGCGGTTGTGCAACAGGACTCGATTTTTTCCGCACGGCCGCTCCCAAACGGCACGTTTCTCCTCCGACTTTGCGAGATCGGCTAGCGGTCGGCATTGTTTTTACTTTATGTAAAATGCCGACGAGTCCATCCCGCTCGCATACGCACAGGCGACCCGGAAAGAGACGAAACGTACGTCTAAGCACGGGTTAGATGAGGTTGGCCTCATAAGTCGAGTGAGAAATAAAAATGATACATTATTAAAAAACATTAGCGCACCCGGGGGTCGTTGGCGGCCGTACAACTCGTATATATGTGTGTGTGTGTGCTGTACGTGACCGGCTCGGGTTTCACGATTTGCGCGGACCAAACGTATGATACAATATTCCCTGAATGTTAAAAAACAAGCGAAGGAAAAGAAATAAAGACGTAAGTATAATCGACACGATGATCCGTCGCGTGCCTAATAAATATTTTACATATAATAATATATTATAATTATATCTATACTAGATTATTATATTGAATTCATTGAATAAAGTCATTATAATACTACAAGTATAAACAAATAAACAATAATAAATTATGAAATAAATACGGTGTAACGCGTCTATATAGTATAATAAATAATTATGTACCACTGTGATTACAAACGAGGCATTGTTCTTGGTCGAACAGTCGCGGTGTGCCCCTATCATCGTCGAGACCGATCGGGGTTAATGATCGCCCGTTATTAATACGTCGCGTAACCGTAGGCAACAAGTAGGTAAGTGTATTAGAATAATAATATTATGACGTCTTTCTCGGGGGGAATATTTTCGCCGCCAATGCAGCAGTTATTGTGGTTGCCCAATCGATTTCTCGTTGTGAACCTATTCGGTCGGCCACCGTTTCGAAATTCGTCAAAATAATAGTACCTACCTATATACCTACCTGCGTCGATTTGGAACAAATATATACTATAAATTAATAGTAATACTCGTAATAATAATAATAATAATATTATTATTATTATGCGCTAACAATCGGAACGTTTTTCGACATTTTTCTCTGCCTTCGAGTGGAGAGAAAAACATTATGTATAGAATATAGATATTATAATATATAATTTACCTAAAACTATTTTATATTTTAGAAAATGACTTGCCACGCGATGGTTATCGCGAGTTCCAATTGTACATGTATATATATATATATTTATGCCTCCTGGGCGACGCACGAAACAATGGTTAATCCGATACCAGCGTCCACCCCACCCGCGATGTCGGAAGCTCTTCTTTTAGGTCGTTGTGTTTGTAATAATTGCGATACCTATTATTTATTCTCTACAACGTGTAATGGAGAGTGGATAATTTCCACGTAGTTATCTCATAAATTCTATTAATAAAAAAAATAATAATACAGGCGCGTATTTTAAGTACAATTTACTTTTTGAATATTGTTCGCGAATTGATCATGTGAATTTAAGTCGTCAAAAAGTAAAAACGATATTGTGAAATACTGCAGTAGCCAGTAAACGCGTATTATATTAACGTTTCAGAGTTGTGTAGGTATATACTGTATATACACATCATACATATAACATAATTTTGTGTGTTTTCTCACTAATAAAATAATGTTGGTAGGTATCTAATTTACGGTGGATGAGAACTAATTTTAATATAAACAATGAATTACGCATAAACTAAAATTAAGGTTAAATCATAAACATTATAATAATATCATTATAAGACGGTATGGAAGCGATTATAGTGTATTATTTTTGTAGTAAATCGTCACTTACACCTGTACCGTTGAAATTTTATTATCACGTCCCACATTTGGTATATCATATAAATAATAGCAAGCTGTTAACGAAAATTATATTTATTGTGGTAATGATTTTTAATAATGATTAAAAAAAAAAAAAAACAATCGAGTCTTACAATATGCGTTAAAGAGTATTTCAAACGTTAATCTTTGGGTCGTACAAACTTCAAAGTAATCATAAAGTAATTGTAAGAATTTATATAGAGTCTACTCCGAGCATCTATAGGTAGGTACGTCCAAAGTGAAATATAAACGCGATGAATCCGTGGCCACAAAAGAGCTGTCAGTTCAGCGAGTATAGAATATGATGCTTAAGACAATAATGAGTATAACAGTCTAATTCTTTTGTCAGGGTCTATTCATCTTTCGGAACACGTTATATTTGGCTAGAATAATAATAATATATATGTCAAGTCATTATGTCATACTAGGAAAATTAGTTTATTCATACGATATGCGTACGAACAGATGTATATACGTGCATACGTGCCGCAGAATATTTCCAATATATCTATGTGTAATGTGCGTCAGACGTACTGGAAACGAAAAAATAAGACATTCGAAACGGTAACCGAAAGAGAGGAATAATAATAATAATCGTAATAATAATAATAATAATAACACTAATAACAGTATAATAATATTCGATTCTAATATTTACGAGATAATATTCTATTTTCAAAAGCATATTACCAATTCACGGGATAGTAATTTTTAGGTCACAGAATACGTAGGTACCAATACATATATATATATATATAAGCACACAACGTATTATTTTTTCCTATATTATAATAATATATGTATACACACATGTGACCGATCGATTGCACATTATAAACCATTTTTATTTGGAGCGCATAAAGATGATAATTTGGTCAGTGGGCGGCCGTTGCATTATTGTCGCGACCGGACAAGGTGATGTCAGAAAAGTATATCGTTTCGATGAAAAAAAAAATGAAAAATAAGAGTAGCATGCGCATACTTTATCACAAAGAGAAATATAAACCATTTCAAGCACAGCTAAGATAGTAACCACAACTGCAAATGTGCAATACCACGTGGTTTCGAGATATTGCTCGTACCTACTTCATAATTTTTTTTTCGCACTACCGTAAATCGTAATTATACGCCGTTCTGCGAATTTGAAAAAAATACATACACACAATTATTAGGTTTGTGACGTCACAACCGATTTGCATGAGATTCGAATAATAGTTATTTAGATACAGCTATAAACGATATTATACACACATATAGTACCTACATATTACAATATATATATATATTGTATGTGATATGTAATATACGCGTATTATAATGTATGTAACGTCGCGGTAAGAGGTAGGACGCGTAGAGGAAATAAAATGTGTAAAAAAAAATTGAAATCGACGAAATCGAAAGTGTTACAGATTGGTTCCGTTACGTCACTATGTCTATTATTTATTATTATATACATACAGTTTGCCCATCGCGGTTGTTTAGGTACGGCCGCGGCACAAAACGAATGAAAAACGAGGGTTTTCCTGGTTACGACTATTTCTTTTGTTATGTATACTGACTATAGATAGTATCCGCAAACGTTAATAATTTCGTAATAACTATTATTGAAGAAAAAAAATTTAACAATATAATACATAGGTATACCTAAGAATCCATTGCAAATATAATATTATAACAGTATTTTATATAATCCGCAATATTGTCGTCGACATATTATTCACTACAGCTATATAGGTACATACTATTTAAATACTACACACTAAAGCTGTCTAATTCAAAAAGCTTATGTTAAGTTTTAACTTTGAAATATTGCAGCGTATCTATAAATAATCTACTAATACATTATTTATAAAAAAATGTTATACTCACGAGTATTTTTTTCATACCTAGTTATTTTTTATTTTGATGGCAATCTGTATATTTTTTTTGATTTACACAGAATAGTTATTTTTATTTTGACTAACATTTAAACTTTAAAGTTCAAATGCTACAGGTTTACCCCTCGTTTTTTTAATAAAATCATTTAAACTTTAAATGCAAGTTTATGCATTGCTTCTGCAAAAATGTTGAATATCAATAACGAATAATTTTTAATTTATAATAATAAATTGTTAGCATTGAAATATTGATTGTTCAATTTTTCATGATGTGACTACGTATACTATTATATTTCTATGGGAGGGGGCTGAATTAATAAATAAAATGCCTATATTAAAATTTAATATTTAAGGGTAATACAATTTTTTTTTATATATATATATATATATTTAATATATAAATAGAAATTAGCGTGATAACAGATATACATGTTAATGATTACTTAAATGACTATAATAACTAATACCTTTATTATGAGTTAAAATTAGTTGTTAGTGTAGGCAGATTGGGCTGGAATTATAGACTATATGTATTATATGTACCTACTTGTTGGTTATGAACTATTATGACATTATATACTTCAAATCATACAAATATATATGATGTATATTATATACTTTTTTTTTAAAAAATAAAACAAAACAACAGAAGACTTGTTCAATTTTAGTTTAGCCTACGGTTAAATAGTTCACCCGTATACTGTATATACATCGTGTAGTCATATAAACATAAATTCATAATGATATTTTTTACGAAATTGTATCATATAATATTAATGATATGCTACAGCGCGGTGTATATATAATGTATTATAATAATATAATATGCATATATAGGTATATACATATATATATGTGTGTGTGTGTGTGTAAACGTTAAAACGTATACTGTATACCTGTACATCCGACGTTGTTCGGAGTACGATAACACAATATATATAGGCATATCGATTAGTTACAGAGGTATAGGTATAATGTTATGTATATACCTATAAGGTAAACATATATAGTGATTTTATTTTGTAAAAACCTCGTAAACCGACAAGACGGTTGCAAATTATTTCGCTTTCGCCTTAATTGGACGAAAGGAATGTTTCGCAAACTGTATCAAATCGAATAGCGTGGACGTTTTGCACTTGTGTTGTTATTACTATTATCATTATCATTATCAGACGTGTCGAAAGTTTCGCTTACCTACATGATGTTCGTTCGCGACGACGATAATAATAATAATAATAACAACTACAATTATTATTATTATTATTACTATTATATATACATAGGTTTAGTCGGACAATAATATTATATAGGTATTATGATAATGTATTAAAGTACGTATTGCTGTTTTGTGACTAATGAGTGTGTTCAGCAATACCTATATAATATAATATATTATATTGGTAATATACCTAATATGCCGCGCAATATCAATAATGATGTGGTATGTGTATAGAGCACATTTCCGACGAGTACCATAATGTACGATACATATTATACTATACGACGTCCGCAGGCCGTCACTGTTGTCTTTACGAGCACTATTGCATATATTATTATTATGATTTATAACACATAACGTATCGGCGGTGTATATTCATATAGCCATGATCGTGTACGTACTTGACTAGTGTATAACGCACGTGGACACGTGCACCACCGACCATATATCGTGATCTTAGCGTTGTGTTACATATATTATTATTATTATTATATATTCGTATACGCACATTACAGTATACACGCACAGCTGATAGTTATACAGTTACACGCGTGTTATTATTGTGATGATTCCGCGAGCGGTCGTAATTTCACAACCAATTAGAGTAAAAAAAAAATAAATAATGAAAATATAACAGCGAAGATACCTATTATTGTCATTGATATTCAAATCAGATTCCCGAAAACTGGTCCCGACCGGGTACGTGCAATTATTATACTTTGCGTATATATATATATATAACATACCCGAGTTGAACGATATATATTTTACTTGTATACGGTTTTTTTCTACGATATAATAACTAATAAAAATAAATAAGATATTATAAATTATAATTATTATATTAACCGTGTAAAGATGACATTATTATTATTATTATTATTTATTATTTGGCAGCGGTGACGGTTGTCGCGAATAATATTATATTATATATTATTTCATACTTTAGTCCATTACACGGGACTACGCAGCACGCGCGGGTCCACGACCTAATGCAACATTAAAGTAATCATTATTTTATGAGTTATGACAATAAAAATGCCATATGATGCACTCGTATTATTATTATTATAACACGCCCGCTTTTCTCATTAAATCCGAATCGTATAAGTATAATAATAATATATTATAATATGTTTTACTGTTAGGACGAATTCGTTGCAATACCATTTTTATTATTTACTATACCCATCAATAATTTTGTTCGACAAACGTGTGTGCATAGGTTATGCTTATAATAATTTATATCATATATATATATATATAGTTGTGTTTACCGGACACATCGGTTATAGTACATAATATTATATATATTATACTGGTTGATACTGCGCGTCAGTTTTCACCAGGGACTGGTTTTCACTGTATTTTGACAGGGGCGTAGGTATTCGAGATGGAGATGGAGCTACCGGTATTAAAACACTGTATAAACGTGAATACACGACCGCACGAGGCATCGAACCGAAAAATATTAGCATAAAACGGTCAGCCGATCGATCGGCATCGAGACTTTCAGTTTCACCCGTAGATTTGATCGATCGATGTCCGGTCCATTCATCTTTGATCCAATTATTACTTATTCCGAATAGGTGCGAAGAGAGAAACATAGAGAGACGGAGAAAGAGATAATCGTATGTATAAATATAAGTATATATATAGGTATATATATATATCTTTACGTCGAATCCGTGCTTTTGTTCATATTTTTTGCTGGTTGTTGGCCCCTTTATGTAGTGTTAGAGCAGTTAGATCATAATAGAGTCTACCCGGGCACTATGCTAATGGACGACTAATAGAACGAACACACTATATATGTACCTACTTATACGTTGTACGAACTCATACCTATAGACATTGATACATATTATATACCTCTATTATAATGTTATGCGCCAGTATCGAGTCTTATTATACGTCAAACATATCATAAATTATTATTGTAAAATAGAGTTTATAAAAACTAAGCTTCAACCGGGTTTATATGTCCGATATACATAATATATATACGATATACCCATTATTCTGTATAGACATTGATCCCGCGACTTTTCTACTACAGTATAGACAATATTGTATTATTATATTACTGGTATGATCTTAAGTTTTTTTTCCTACCCTCGCCTCCTCTCTGACCATAACTGTGGTGTTATAATATATATATATAATAACATATACTTAATACGATTATTATAACTACACAATGTCTCTTCATTATTACTTATTACACGTACGTATATTATAATAACGATATAAGAATAATATTATAATATTATACCTTAATGGTACGAGCTTTTAGTAAACACATTTCTTAAATTAAATTTTTTCTAAAATAATCTTTTTAGGTTCATTAAATAATAGGTGTATAAATATTAAATATTTTCAATTATAAATAGATACACGTATAATATATGTTTATATTAATAGCTATTAACTTGAAAAGTTGAAAATGATCCTCCATAGTTTGATGAATATAAAAAGTGAAAAAAAAAGTTTAATAAGCTTTAATATTATAATTACCTAATACAACTTAACTGCAATTTTCTTGAATAATATATTTAGGTATACATTTTTTATTGATATAAAATGTTACCGCTAGGTATATATTAGCCATCAATGTAGTAATTATATGAGTGTTCCTAAGAAGAACTATAGGGATGTAATTGAACAATAAGTTATACTAATATATTATGATTAGGATAATATTGAATATTTATGAAACACCACCCGTAGCACCAATGCTGTGCTGTACAGGAAATGATCGAGTCTTTACAATTTTGATACACATGTGTGTAACTCGCTGTTAACACGTATATAAATATTAAATATACGTATCCTGTCGTACATGATTGTTGTGTTGTGTACATCGACTTGCTGAGGGTAAACAAATTATGTTTTTGTATATATATATATATTCTTCTCAATCACTATACGAGTAGGTTTAGTGATCTGGTAAAAACACTTTGTTTAAAGTGTATTTCACTCTACAGTCATTTGATATTGAAGATACCTATACTATATTTAAAATGGATAGGATATACACATATATTACATCATACTGCAAGCGTACAACGACATATGGTTTTAACATCAATGAATATACAATAATATATTTATGAATTATTTTATTATTTGATTGGATTGATGTTATAAAATAAAACTTACAAATTTTTACTTTTATTACATATATTATATAGGTATACACTATACACTATGCAATATAGGTATAGAGGTATATGCATTTTTTTTTATAACTATTTATGATGTTGTATTCGTTTAAACTATATCTATATAATTCCTCATTGAAGAAATAGTTACGCATTCACGCATCGTGTATATAGTATATAGTATCACAAACTCTTCTTTTATTCTATAAAATTCCTAACCCATTTGTTATTAATTTGAATAGTGCTTTTTAATCCTACATACGTAGCAGTTTAGAGTTATAGGCGTTTAAGTCTCCAGCAGCTCTCCTTTTTATAACGTGTGCATTTTAAAACTGGACTACTGCACTATGCATACAGTATACATAATGTTATATTATACAACAAATTTTAACACGTCTAATGGTGTTACGTAACATTAATTACATATTTAATAAATAATATAGGTACTCTGCAATGACGAAAAAAATGACACCGGTCGCCCCTCAAAATATTTCGTATCTTGGAATAGAATATTGGTTCGATCACGGCCTTGGGAACGATGATGATGACGTATCGACGCATTACCTTAAACGAAAGAAAGATGTTGTCTAAATAATATTTATGCACTATTGATTAAATATCGATACCAAAAACTAAATGTTTTATTACATTATTATTACCATCATATTATGTGCCATTAACCGTTTAAAGATAGATAATATACATATGACGAGTAACGCATAATAACGTGTGTGCGATGATTGTGTAAATATTTTTCTTCTATCGTGTCGTAAATCGCATAATAGGAATAGAGGTAGGTATTAAATGATTAATTATGATTTCTCAATGATATCTTTAATTAAAACAAAACAAAAAAAAAATACTCACACACACACACACACACATGTGTGCGCAAAAACGTAAATTTACGATCGTTATCGGAGAAAAACGTGTGTTGTAGTACTTCTATGTATATTATATTATGTTCTGCCTGCAGATGTGTTTTAAAGAAAGTCGTCCGTTTTCGATTGCTGCAATATACCTAAACGTATATATTATGTATAATATACTTAAAAACGTTTACTTTTAATAGCGTTATACTTATTATACCTATATATACATTATACATATATATATATTACAGTGATACGGAACACTTGCATGTTTATACATAAACCTACCGTATTGTACCTATAATATACTATATGGATTTATATTATTATCGATAAATTATCGCGCCCATCACTTAACACATATTATTATACACATACCTACATGTCGATCGTTATATTATATTAGTTTCGTTCCAGTCGGCGCGATGTTGCAGTTGTTACAATATTTATATTATAATATAATGTACAATCTTTAAATATAGCTATAGCTGACGCACGCCACTACTAAATACTGTCATAGATGTATCGGTATAGGTATATTGTACTTGCATGCGTTTCTGGACTTTCCGGGTGCGGTCTTCGCGCGGTAATCGATTTTCCGACTTCCACCGTACGGCATCCATATAGTATATAACGCGTGATTATTAACTACGTAGGTATAGTCGTGATTATAGGTACTGAAAAGCTGGGATTAGATTGACCGTATAGATATATTATGGTTATTAATTATTGTTACAAACATTATTCACAGAGCCAAAATAATATAATAAACGGGATTTAGCGACAAAATATGAGATATGAGATATGACGTATACCTACACATACACTTAAAACGCGTTGATGGTACACTGATCGATTAGGTCCGGCCCGTCTATTTTCATGCCGATAAATCTAACAGCCGGTAAAAAAAAGTAAATGAAACCCGATGATGGGGACCCGTCAACATCAATTAGCTATAAGTCTACTTACGTATATATTATATATATATATATATACTATGGGCTGCCACAACGAGCGCGCGCGTTAGTACCTTGTACATTATATTATATGCATGTATGATACATCTGCTGGAATTTTTTATTTTATTTATTTATTATTACTTTTTACTACCGCGTGGCGACCGATAGCGTATAATATAATATATGATGCGTATAATATATAATGAGCAGCAGCAGCAACGGCAGCGAATTGGTATTATATATTATATTGGATCACGTACGCGGACACGAACGGTTAACATTCACGCGCGCGCGAGCACACACACGCACATATATTCGGATCACGGGTGCTAGCGTGTAATGGAAAAATACATTAGCATCCGCGGCGGATCGCCCGTCTTACGATACGCTTTATGTGTGTATAATAATATAATATGTACACGAAACGTGTTATTACGCGGATTTCGGTATAGGTGTATGTAATATTTATCTCGTGACCCATATAACGTGCGTGGTATTGGATTACGAGAAATACGATAGTGCGATTGGAAGATTTACGCAGCGGTAGCGGTGGTTTTTTTTTTTTAATAAAAAAAAAAAAAAAAAAAAAATACGTTCGTTCTAATATACCTACACCGATCTTTCGTCGACCGCCACCCAGTGCGAATGTAATTAAGTCACGGCGGTAAGACTGTGACTGCTGTCTACACACACATATATTATAATAATATATAACTCGTATGTATATCGCATGTATATTATATTATTATATAGGTACCCGAACACCACGACTGTTAAACATGTGCTGTAGGTACCTATAACTGATGATGAACATATTGTCTTTTGGCCGACGACGGGAGTCCAAATAAAATTCGTAAGATACTTTTACTTTAAGGGCCATTTTACACAAGACGGTTTCGTCGGTACGATTTTTGAATATGGGTATTATTAAGTAAGAAGTGCCGGAATGGAAAATCAGTGTAAATTTGGTCCAACGGTCAACGATGAATATATTATGTTTTGTATAAAAATCTAGAATCTATAGCAAAATAGAAGAAATACGCATCAACAATAATTTCTACCTATCATAATCAATTCAAATTAGTATATATTCAACCTTTAACGGTTATGTATTATCTCATCATCAACGTATTCTTATTTATTTATTCGTAGTTTTATGAGTTTACTCCATCGTAACGGTTTGACGGTTTTTACGACTACACGCGACGATTGAGCACTATCGAAAGAAAATCTGTACACTCGTTAATTTATTATATTTTAGAAAACCACCGAATTTTTGTTTTATTACAAAATGTCACCTATTTAAGTAGAATATAATAATATACCTATATGATACATATTCCGTCGTCGTCGTCGAGGCGAGGAAACTACAGATTTACTCTCAAAAACGTAGCTAAAAACTATCTATTATATTAATAATAATAATATCTAAAAGTCATACAGAATATTTTTTTATTATTTTTACCAACGACGATGGCGGTGAAATAAAAAAATCGAAAATGTCGCGTCGCACAATTATGATTTTAGGGTGCTGACGGTCTAATCATATTTCTATAAATATGCATTTTTCACAAATTGTATTGCATTAAGTATAAAATATTATGTATATTGGAAGTATAAACATCATAATATTATATTATACGCTTACTCGCGCGTATCAAATAACTATAGTGCGCGACTGCACTATCTCAACGGCCGGCGACGTGTCAACGTCATAATATTAATGTCGCCGCCGCCGCGGACGTTTTCTTCTCACGACGGACATAATAATACAATATACATAGGTAACGTGAATCGCGTTAATGACAATAATAATAATAATCGCGATATTGTGAAAAAAAAAAATAATAATAAAACTATGTCACCGAAACGTCATCCGCGCTGCTGCTACTGGTACGACGTCGCGCGTTAATAACCAATTAATACGTCGTCTTGGGGTTCTCCGTCGTCTCGAACGTGTTCATTGATCTCCGGCGACGATGTCTGAAGTGCTCGATTGCCTTTGCAGTCGGTTGATAATAATTGATAATACCCAATTATAAAATATAACTATTAAATATACATAATAATTAATATTATAATATTATACATCGCGATCGAATTCGTATTTTATATATACTCATAACTCGTTCGTACGCTGCACCTGCAGTCTAAATATTAATAATTATTTACCCACACGGGTAATATTAAAATAATAATTATTTCTTCGAGATAACCGTATCGCCTCCGCGTCTTCGAACTACCGACGACGTTCCGTCAATCCGATTTTTGTTTGATTATTTTTTTAACATCTACTTTCGCTATGCAAAGTGAAATTTTTCGCCGTCGTTGTCGTATAGCAGTGTCCAAAATTGGATCGATTAAACGGTCAAGCGAATTATGGCGACGCGCGCGTGGCGAAAGCAGATTCTCCGATAGACGACACACACACACACACACACATGACGCACACGCATGCGTGAACGTATATTATATATCGAATGGGTTTCACCGATCTTATTATTATTTCTGATCGCTATTTATTATTGTTTTGCGCGCGTTTATTATTTTTTTTTTTTATTCTTTATCGCTATTATTTTTCTTTTTAATCTAATTAAAAACAATAATATTCTCTACTCCGTTACGCGTCGTCGGATCCACTTTCGACCCGGTCGATTTGCGCGTGGCGAACGCATTCCTTTTGTCATAACACCGGCCACCGAATCGGGTCACAAATCAATACATGTATATCACAATTTATATATATATATATATAAGATCATACTTACTTTTATTTATTATACGTTTATAAATTTGCCCGACGTTGATGTGCCATCGGCGAAACTCCGATCAACAGCTCAGCAGTTTCGCGAATATCTGCACAAATTCATATACCGTGTAATTATTAAAAAAATATAATAATAATCCGACTCGCCAGCATATATAATAATAATTCATAATAAACCATTAAATTTTACTAGGTAATCTGTTATTATCATGATTAAAATCTACATATTATGCATAAATAATTGTACTACGAGGGTTTTAGATGTCCACGGCGCTTAAATTCTAATAACCAATTTCATATATAGGCACGATATATTTGATTTTTCTTTACACCTGACAACTTTATTATTCTAATAGATCAATTATCGGCCTCTAAATTATGTTTAAAATACTATTGACTCATTAGATATTTAATGAATAATAAACGATAATATATGCATATTTGGATGGTTTTAAGTTTTATTTTGAACGTTATTTAGTTTTTCATGATAAAAATTGTTAATAAATCATTACTTAAAATTGTGCGTTGTGCATTGTGTGTAATACATGATATTATGTAGATACAAAGAGTTTTCAAAGGCAAAGTAAAAATACAAATAAATAAGAATTTTTCAATCAAAGCTTTTAAAATTATTTTCATTTTATAATTTGATGATACAACACGATGATTAAAAACAATAATACAAGAAGTACCTATTGAAAACATAAATATTTATTAATATTATCTTTGTATTAGTGCAAATTTGTTTGTATCAAATGTGCACACAACACATTGTTAGTGTACCTATGTAATGTCTGCTTGTTTTTTGTTGGTAGTTTAATACCGATAAGACATTCCATCACTGCGTAACATAATCGCGTTTTTAATACTATCATAATATATAATATACAGATTTTCAATCGTTTGATTAGCTATGGTATTTTAATTTTGCTTAACTGTAGTGGTTTAATCGCTTTGTACCTATATATTATTATACCACACGTTCGTATTTATATGGCCGACACTTGATTTTTATGTTTATGATTGCAGATAAACGCAGATATTTCGTATTTTTATTCCTGCTCCCTAGAGGTTGCTGCGAAGACACAGTCTCAGACCACGGCGGTCTGTAGATGATCTACTAATCAGGTATGCAAAACACACAAAAATATAAAATCAATTTCATGTATAGGTATATTATGAATGTTATGTATCTATATTATACATAGAATACGAACATATTATACCTATACAATATTATATGGAATACTGCAGGCTAAAAGAATTAACGTTAAAATTATGGTCCTCCCGCAGTCATTATCATAATGCTGTTATTAAAATATTATCAATAACCTCGGGGCTCATCGGTCACACGTTATATTAGTGTATCATATAAATAAATTTCCTAAAAACACTACGCGATCGTATCCTAGTTGTTTTTATTATTTTTTCCCACCACCGTAACTGCTTTACACCTCGTTGCCGAAACCGAACTTATTATATTATAATGTAATGTGCGCGCGTACATACACACCCGAGTTTCTATAGTGCCGTAACGAATCGTTACGGCTAGTTTCTTCCTCTCGTCTATCATAAACAATAATTTGGGTGATACTTATTTATCACATTATCCTTAAAAAATGTAACCGATTCAACATTGGTTTTTGCCTATAATTTTTAATAATATGATTATAAATTATTTACTGCTCGTAATGTTTTTGTTTCATAGTTTAATAATGTATAAGTGCAGTGCACATTATTATACACCCTTTAATTTCTTAACTCTACTATTCGTCTATTACACATGAATATTAAAAAAAAAAAAACATGACCTATTTATTATGGAGTATATATTTTTATTTTCTTATAGTTTTAAAAAAATGTGTATCACTTTAAAAGATAGAATTAGTAAATATGAGCATAAAAGATGTATAATTTAGATGCCTATACGTTTTTATAATTTCAATGAACATTACATCGTTTTTATTGAAAATAATATGGAGTTATTATTAATCTGCAGTGCAATAACCATTGTTATAATACCATATAGGATATACTTCGTCTGCAATTAGGTACCTATTAACCTGCGCACTAGATACATATATTACATCTATATTCTATATATATACCTACATTATATCTATATATAACCACCATTGGGACGGTTAGGATAGAATTGTGGTACTCGCCTAAGAAGCTCACAGCTTCTGTACTTTCTGCATTCACTATTACCCGCGAGATTATTATTCAAACGTAAAAATCAAGACCAAAAAGTGGAAATGCAACGAACTTTTGATCTTATATATTATTATATACACATTATAAATGTAACACACACACATATAAATATAATTTTAAGTACACATTGTATATGAGTACGAACAGGCGTGGGTTCACTGAGAGGGGATCGTGTTGCGTTAACGGGCTCGTGAAATATTACACCACAAACAGTGTCAAACCAGTATAATCGTTATTATACTGTTTCAGTGTGTGTACGGTCGTATCGTGTACAAATCGTTTTTTAGGTTCATCTTGCGCGATACGTATATAAATATATATGTATTACGTTTTTTTACGCGTGACGGACTGCGCAGCACATGACGCGGTTTTGCCCCGCGAATCATATATACGTACGTCAGTCGTGAATTATAATAATATGATATCGCGTGCACTTTACGTATGCATATAAGTATACGTATGATATATACGAGCTGCAATAATAAGCGCTACAGAAAACGTCATATATATATAATATTGTGCTCACGGTTAAAACGTAACGTCTGAATTTTAATAAGCTAATTATTATTACACGTCTATGATTTACGCTGTATACGTATATGATGCTCATCACCGTTTGATATTTCGCCGACGACTGTAAGACGACCGAGACGACGACTACGTATTAGGTACTTATATACCGTAGGTACACGACGACTCGATTGCAGCGTTTCGGTATGTTAATGAACGGGCGCGCGTGGTAATTGCAGCCGGCGATGATACTGCTGCCGCGCGGATGACGGTGCGGCACGACCGAATGTTATTCGTGTGGCAGCTTCGGGTCGGGGGCAGAGTCGGTATATTATTTTACACAAATATATACATATACGTTTAATACACAAATTATAATAATATGTACATTACACACACGCGCGCGGGCGCTCTCGTACCAATTGGCTCTCAATATAAACTATTATATTATTATAAGTATGAACGTGGGTGGGAGATGCTGCTGCTGCTGATGCTGCAGCGTATCCGCGCAAAACTAGGTTGCCCCCGAGCGATTATCCGAATACGCGCACACATAATAATGTATACTAACCGGGCATGCCGGTTCGTGAAACCGCGCGAAGATCGTCGTCGATAATGATGAGATAGGCGCGCGCGTTCGCGGTTAATTAGCGAAAAAAAACTATATTTCCGAAGAAAATTTGAAACGGCGAGCGATTTTCTTTTATAAAATATATGATTCGAGTGCCGTTGTGCGACATGGCAATAATTTCTGCTCGTTACTCGGTATTATATATGTACAGCTATTACGATTTTCCCTTGCAACGTTCATCTTTTAGGATCAGCTGGAAATATGTTCAGTCTACATTTCCGTTATCTAAGGCACATTTTTTTTTTATTTATGTACCATTATTATAACATTGCGTGTTACGCAGACTTAGCGTCTTTTGCTGCCGTGGCCAGCGAATAGATAAACAGCATATTTGTTACATATTATTATATTATATATTTATGTTATACTCATCGCAACCTTCAGATGCACTGATATATACATGTATATATAATATACTGTATCATCGAGGTCGTCTACTATGTATATTTAAAATATAATGATATATGTTTAAAGTAATCGTTTAAAGTCATATTGAAGACAATAACCGTCAATGTGATGATTCTAATACGCAGCGTGTACATCAGATATCACCTATTTTTGTGATCGAACATTTTTAAAGAAGTCACATGGCACGCACGGCGGCGCGAAGGATTCGATGATTTAAAGATGGATTGAACATAATATATTATTATCAAATTTTCCTGATACTCGGCGATTTGATTCGGCAGCAAATGTCGTTGTAATTATAAAATGAGAAAACGGAATTCCAACTCGATGTTGCAGCAGCTGTTGATGTGGAAAGCTGCTGCCCGCGGATAAACGTCCACCGCGTACAACGCGGATAAACGTCCGTTGGCATTGAGCTCGCCGTAGTTTAGATACTCGTGTCGTGTGTATATATATATATAGTAAAACCGAACTGGGGCACGTCAACGTATTATATTATTATGCATTTATATATATACACAAGCGATGGTAATAATAATAATAATAATAATAATAATCGCGCCGTCAACCCCTTCCGCCTGTGTACACCGTCGTCCGGCTGGCCGCAGCAGCGGTGCAATGACATGCAAATGCACTTACCGCCGCCGGTCCAGTTACCGCACCGATGGGCGAGGATGCTACGGCTGCTGCACTGTTGCACATATTATTATGCGCCTCCGTTTAGGAATGCGTTCTGCACGCGCCTGGCAACGTTCCTGCAGCTCCGGACCCGGCGCGATTTATTTTTTTATTTTTATTATTATCCGATACACGTCTTACTAACACACACACACGTGAACGCGCTCGCACATATTGTCATCACATATAAACTTCTAATGCAGTCGTATGTGTATGAGTTTGTATATGAGCGTGTATGCATATACATATAGTCGAATGAAGGAAACGCGCTCGACACGACTGCAACATGCGTAAATGGTAAATGTTTCGAGAAGAATCGATCTCTCCCCAAAAAAAAAAATATATATATAAATTTGTATGGTTGATAAAAAAAAATTTATAATAATCACGTAAATATCGATTAACGACGTAGGATCAGTAAACGATATAATAATATTATACACGCAGATATAGACGGCCAATTGGATATCGTACGCTGTGATCGCGATAAACTTTTGAACTACCTGTCCAACGAATATTATACGAGTATATTATTATTATCATATCATTAAATGTTTTACTATAGTATATAGACTAGTAAGTATTTTGGATGGAATAGTTATAAAAAAATAAAATAAAATCCAATACACATCCAATCCAATTATAAACACTGATTAGATCGTCGTGAGTTTTAATTGAATAAAATGGATACCTTTTATTAACTATTTATTTTTTGCCAGTATATAATATCATGTTATAGATAGGTAGTAATGACCGAATATAAAATTGGGGCGAAGTAAAAAAATCAAAAAATTCACTCTGATTAACGAATTAAATATTTGTGAAAATAAAACCGATAGCTTAACAAACTTATAATAAGCATATAAAATTAAACAGTGCGATGATGTCGAGTGTTTTTTTTTTTTTTTTAATCGACACTCGCTCATCGTCGTAAAATATACTCACCGAAAATGTTGTCAGGGTTCTGATCTAGTATCTAAATTAGTAGATTTAATACCAGAGCATATTGCGTACCCTTAAGTACGTGTTTCTTTTCACATTTCCATAATAATTATTCATACGATTTATAATAACACACGCACCCAGAAATATACAAACACGCATTCTCGCGTTGCTGCAGAGATAATATACACACAATGTTATATTATTATATTTTATTATACTATTCCCATCGGATTGAACTGTTGCCCGAGAATGCGATTGTACATCCGATTCGATTGTAGGTATATATAATGATGCAATTGTGCATCTTGTTAAACATTTTTAATTAAATTAGCATTGAATGCCACTAGGTATAGGAAAACGTTATTCGTGTTTGTTATTATAATTTTGCGTGTATGTGTATAATAAATTATTTATTGTATTATTATAATATTATCTATAGCAGTGTTGTACACAGCAGCCGAGCTGCAAATGTGTTGGCGGCTGAACACTCTCTCCTCGTATAGGCATTCAAATACAACTTGCATCAATACGAACCGTAATCTATTATTAATAGTCTATACTCAGCGATCAAAAAACGGCCGTCGATACGTTCTGGCGTCTAGAAGTTTTAAATAGTAATTACCTATATCCTAGGGTCGTGTCTTTTGCCCCGCAGTATACGTATTGTTGCGAAATAATCATTTATTAGTGTTTCATTTAAACGCGTATAATATACGACGGACCAAAAAATAGCAATCCTCTCACGTGGATACATCTCACTTTTATTTTCAATGTTATCAAAGAAGATAACTTGCATGTTGATTACGAAATGGCTGTCATCATATTATAATAGGTACCTATACTTGTTATATTTTAACGTAGTCGGTGGTTTGATGACAAGGCGACTGCATGCGACGCATACACATCACAAAATAGTTATCTACCCTGACTTGGTACGAAATCGTGTTTTCCGCGAGCCATGGAAATAATTAACAATAACCGTAAATTATTATTTTTATTTACCACTGTATAGTATGCCGTCCAAAACTGCTGTATAAGCATATTATTATGAAAGTATTTTATAAATTATTATTTGAAGTATGCTGTGCACACTGCGCACGCAGAACTTACTTCGGCGGTGGCATTAAACCACGTTTCTGCAGAGTCCACACCGCCATACCGGTCGCATAATACAAACAACTATAGTATATTATAACGATGAAATTAGATTTTTATAGGTATAATCTACCGTACATCAAACGTATACAAGACGAAAACGATGGACGACAAATCGTATATACTCCCACGCGTCGTGTGTCCGAGACCATAATACGTCGGTCGGTTTTTTATTTGTTTTTGCGTTTTTTTTCTTGTTCTTGTCGTCGTCAGATCGATCGATCTAAAACCAAACATTATAGACATACGCGGACATAGTGCATCCTATATAACGTACCGACGTACCTCAGCTGCGTGGGCATACTCAAATGCAGGTTATAATATACTATATACGAGTTATAATATATACTATTGCGAACTGATTGGACTCCGAGTGTGCGCGTCACGTCGTCTATACAATAATAATCATGCTGTTGTAGAAACGTTTCGTAGCTTTCGTGTGAAAAATTCAAATAGACGAGAGGCCGGATGGCGTTGTGAAGAGATGGAAAAATAATAGCTCCTAATATGATTGATTTACGTTCGGACGTCGTTCGACGGAATCGAACTACAATAAGCTGTTGAGAGAGATGACGAAGGAGGAGAAATTGCGTCGTTTGCGTTACAACAATATTATTATTATATTATTGCTATTGACTTGGTTCGCGCGCTGTTGGTTAGGTAACGCGCATGACAGGAGCACGGCATGCAAAACGGAAGACGGTAGACACCGCCGCCCGTCACGTGGACTTTATTTATTTATGATGTTATTTTGCCCCGGTGAAAGTCGTCGAAAATCATTATTCGTTCTCCGCCGTTGACTTAGGTACACACACATAATAATATATAATAATTTTATGTTATGTACCTATTTTAACCCGCGATGTTCGCGATTGGTGGCAGTGTCGGCGGTGTCGGGCGAGAGATCACTAATCGCGAATGCTGTGGCCCAGTTTCGATGTGTTTTGCGAGCGGAACCTTTTTTCGACCGGACTGGACGCGGCATCGGCAGTGGCGATCATCGCGTACATATACCTAGTGCCTACCCATATAGTAATACGGCGTGCCGACCTGCGGAACGACGCCACCTCCAGCCCATCCGCCCTCATAAATAATTACAAATTATCTTTGTCTGTATAAAAGAGAGAGAGAGAGAGAGAGAGAAAATCCACATAGCCGATATCGCGTATACGTATAATTTGTGTATCGGACGAAAAAAATAAAATAATAAAAAATAATTACTCCGCCGCCGACCTGTTTCGAGCCTCCGGGACACCGCATATTATATTTTACTCGCACAGACTCCGGGTCGTCTGATCACCCGTGGTCCATCAGGCACATACCTATATATTATACATACGCGTGTAATATCGCATGCATATTAAGCAACGGGTATAATAGGTGCACATACGTTGTATGCTCACTTATTCGTTCTTCTCCGCCCCGTCATCCACCGTGTATACGTACACTATAATATGGGTACACCGCTCCGACCGACGACCACGTCAATATAATAATATGTAGTCCGATATTATCTCCGGAGAATATCAATCGCCCCGGGGACGCTGAAAGTTGCACACCGTGTAGCCGCCGAAACATATCTTTCCGCATAGGTACGTTCGCCTAAACCCGATGTAGATATACATGCGTGTAGCTCGCGTATAATATGTATATATAATAATTGATGTGTGCACCCGACATGCTTTCCTATTGTTCTCTCTTTTCGACCGTATATATTATAACGTTGTAACGTTATAAATGTGTATTATGCCAACGGACTGCGGTCGCGCAGTTATATCAAACGCGGACGAAATCGTATCGCGTTGTATTACATTATTATACATCATCTCGTTGCAACGATTTTCTCGATCGGTATGCTTTATGTATTACATAATCTCCGGACGATTTAAATATTTGGCTGGGGCAGAACTCACGGTTTCGTATTATTTTTCTTTGTGACCGATCCGCGCGGAATACATTCAGAAGATAAAAACGTTATTGAAAAAAAAAAAAAAAAAAAAAAACGGTCGTTTCGATGAATTTATTACACACTATACATTGCGGACATGCATAATTTAACGAGTACGTACGACATATTATTATTATGTATAATACGCGCATCTGTTTTAGACATTATACGTTTTCGACGGCCAGTCGTGTGACTATTAATCCGACGGAATATTGATCTCCCGAGGTTCAATAAACACCGGGCACCTACTTATAGGTATATTATACGCGCACGTATATGAGATGGCCTTCGATGTCACAGACGGTTTTTATAACAGTTGAGAGGCCAATGTATGTGTCCAAGTCGGTTTTTTTTCTTCAAAAACTAGGTCGATCTTATCGTTTTATCAAGTATATTAAAATTATATTATTTCTTTGCCTATTTTATAACATTGCATTTTTGTGATTCGTGGATTATAAACATTTATCGGGCGCGCTGAAATAACGTTACGTGTTCGGGGCCTGTATACAGTTTTCATCAAATACTTAACGAACTTTACAATATTATCCATGTATACTTTATTACGACCATCATATTATAATATATCAAAATAAAAACCATTATCGTATAATTACGCTAATCGGATAAGTATTCAAAGACGTCACTGCAATGTATATTATATTTTGAGCTATACGCCGTGCTCATCCATTATACGTTTTCGACAATCAGTTTTCGCGTCGGACGAATGCGATGCGACGCCGATTACTTTTCTTCTCTGACGATAGCACCCCCACGGGTTCAGCCCACGTCGTGACCGAACGGACACAATACATCATAGATAAATACTATTAAAATATGTTCGCGTATGATGTATACTGATGCAACGATGCGACGTCGTTAAAATCGTTTTCGGTCGTTTGAAATGCGTTTAGGCAGATCATTAAGCACGTCAGCCGTCGCGAACAACAGCCGCCGAGGATCGTCTCGCGTATTGTTGTCCGTGACCCGAATACCGTCCGGACCGTGGTGAACAAGCGCGCCAAAAACGATTCAAAATCTGTTTCAAAACCGAAAAAATCCATTAGCCGTGGGTGCATAGATACGGCGACGCGTGAGCCGTGACACGATTTTTTTTTCCGCTACTCAAAAGGATTCTACCGGTATCGACGGCTGTCAATCACCCTCATCTACGCGGTATAATCGCATTGCGCGCGACTATTAATCCAGTAGAATATCGATCTCCTGAGGTTCAATAAACACTGCGTAGGCAGGTACCTTCATAGTTCATATTATATATATATATATATATAATACGACAGATGGTAATTATCAATTTGGAAGAAGGTCTTTCTAAGAAAAACGAGACAATCTAAAATTAAAATGGAAGAAAAGTTATTGTCTCCTGAATCATATACATATAACTGGTGTACATCAATATTATGATTTTAACTTGATTATAAATAACTAAATATTTTGGCATTCAATATAAAGTTGTAAAATGTACGAATCTCAATAAATTCCAAGCCCTCAAGTGCGTTTGGATAAATAAACATACATTTCATATTTTTTACCATTCATTCGACAACCTGAGAAGTCGTGATTGTACGCTTATTTTTGCGTGATTTTTTTTGCCGGAGACGATTTTTCAATGCACTACTGCGAATCGTACACATTTACATCAATCGTCGATTAGGTTAAACTGCTGCGGTGCAATCCGTTTGCCCACAGAAAAGCGTTGGGTTATTTTTTCTTGCAGCACCAGATAGTCCAAAGCGGAATATATCGGGCGAGAAAGCAGATATATGCGGTTTTTTTCTTTCGAAATCGTCGGTCGGCGATGAAGTCATACGATAACCGTGGCGGCGGCGGTCGTTCAGTCAACCGCCATGGCTTATATGAGCCCCTGCCGCCCGAGCTACACACATTATATTATATATATTAAATATACACGTTTGTGCGTGCGTATGTTATTGCAGTGACGGCGGCAATCTTATATACGTCCGAACAGGAGACAGTTATAATCTCACGATCGTCCCGATGGCTTTTCCCCGGCGCGCCTATAATATGTTTTTGCGTATACCTACTACACATCTCTCGCGGCGGAGCGTTACGGGACGTTTTTATACGCGGACGTCATTGCGCGCGTAGTATAATATAGTATACCTATACGCGTATAATATTATGCGCTCGACCGAGCCGATATCGTAAGTCCGATCGAAAATTGTGCGAATTCCTTTCTATTGTCATCGTACGTTCGTCGTGTGCACCGGTGTAGGTATACCTATATAATGTATACCTACTCCGTAGGAAAACGTTGAGCGATAACGAGCTGCTCATATATAATAATATTAAATCGATCGGACCTCGAGATACAATATTAAGCTCCGGGAAGACGATTTACATTCGGAGCGACAGCGGCGGCGCGGGATGACACGGAAACGGGAGCGCATAATGGATTCCGGAGCATTGACACCGTACTCTGGTATTATACTGGCGTGCACGACGCGTCGCGTATTACGTACAATCTTAGTTTTTCGCGTATTTACTGTTACGGTACAGCTTCCGTCGGAAGATTTCGTCACCCGTAAGCGGGGCCTTCCGAAACGACGTTCCAGTATATAAATGCTGATTTGGCTGTTGGCGGTCTTTGGAAATTGTGTCGTGCGATATCCTAACGATATAATATAATATACTAAACCTGTACAGTGTGTAATATTTGCATCGGATCCGGCGACCGCGGGCGCGTGCATAATGGTAACAATTGTCCGCCGGCGTATTGTGTATTATATCGTAAATATCGTATCGGTAAATCACGTAACGCGTCTACACACATATAGGTAGGTACCTACCCGAACGCGTGTAGGTACACGTATAAATATGTGTAGCGCGCGGTGATAATATCGGACGCGCATTATTCAAATGGCATTCGGGTTTAACGTGCACTCGCGTGTATAATCGGTCGGCGATCGCGGAGACGGAGAGTGAGCGAGAGAGAGAAAAAGTTCCGTTTACCGTTATCCGAAATTGAATATTACGCTCGCCGGCCGTTATACATATTATACGCGCGTACTCGCGGTCGCATGTAAAATAATAATATACCTCCCGCCATACCGCATACGACGGGCATTATGTGTACATTATTATAATGCGGCGTTATGGAGGAGCGGCGCATGGCGGTGACAACGATGATATTGTCCATCGTCTTCGTTTACCGGCAGCAGCTACCGTGCGTACAATGTACACGGTTATGCCATATGCACCCGCGCACCTTACCCGGTTGTATACATATACCTACGCGTATAGTAACTCGCGTATTATACAGGTAACCCGCGGTATAGTCGACCGGATAACAACCATTGTTGTTATTCATCCCATTTTATTGTGTGTGTGTGTACTCGCGAGAGCTACGCCGTTGGACTTTTGCCATGATTATATTATCATTATTGTGATCAGGCGAGTAAGAAACTAAAACCGTCTCTTATTGATGAATAAGCAAATGAGGAGTGAGTCGGAATAATAATATTAATTCTATCGGTGTGACATAACTATATTATCCAGTTCTATACCGAGTGTAACCCGCTCAGTACCTAATTTACATCGTCGGGACATTATCAAGAACAACGGATGCTTGCAGCGCGTCTCATACACGACGACGTCCCGAAAGACTGCACGTGTCTACATAATATAATGTATTATGTTGTAACCGGAGTTAATATAACTATAATAAGATGCTGGACGGCGTACCGACCCATAGAGTAACAGATAATCCGCCTAGCGCGGGAGGTGTGTATCGCTGCACAGTGCACATATTTTATTATTATCGTTCTTAGTTTTTATTTTCCGTTCAAAGTTCCTATACATTATTTTTATTTTATTTTTGTTTTTATTTATATATTATTAATGATCGACCGAGATGAGGTGCTTTCACCGCCGACGAGGCTGGGTCCGCGCGTGTTATAACACAATCTATTATATACCTATACATAGGTGCCTCCTATACCGACTGTTATATTATATTATGTTATATTATTGTGGTGCACTGTGCGAAGTGTGTGCGCGTACATAATGTATAGAAAAGCGCGTGCGCGGGCAAAACACACGAACGACGGCGTGTGCTCGAGATCGTGACGCCGTCGTCGCGTCTTCGGCGCGTGTGGTGGAAGTCGCGCATACGGCGTGTTTGCGGAGACGCGAACGCGCGCGCGTCCGCTCGTCGTGTGTCTTAGCGTGAATTACACACGAACGCAGAGACTCGTGCCCTCACGACGGAACCCGCTGACGCGCGTGCACCGTGTGTGCTCTGTGCAGGTGTGTCGTCCGTTTTATCATCGTCATCGTCGTTATCACAACATATAATAATATATAGGTTATATGTATATTACGTGTGTGTGTTTCGGTGCAGCAGACAATCCGATGACTATCCGAATCAAGAGAATTTTTTCGTCGGCGATTCAAAGTTAATTTTAAAACGTAACTTCACTATTATACACTCTGGATACCACAATGTTCGCGGTCCACGTCCAGAAAATTGTAATACGCTGTATATTATGTTTAGGTATGTACGAGTTGGCCTCGGTAACACTGATTTTACTACTCGACGTTTTTCATCATAACTATTACATAGGTACGTTTTAAGCAACATGAATCACTATAACTCTGTTTGTTTTGATCGCGGTGTATACTGATCATGCGTATTCACACTAATAATATTGGTTTATCGAATTGGCGCACTTCGACCGAAGTACAATTTTTTAAACACTGCAGCAATACAATTTCAGAAAAAGTTTTCAACGCGATAGTAATAACTATAAATATAGTATTACAATTATTACTACTAATATTTGTTGTTGTATCTTACATATTATATAAGTATTAATATCATTTGAATATTGAATTAGGCAGCGATGCGTTTCGCTTTGCGATACATTTAAATAGACGCAGACTAAAACATTTACAATGATATCATGCGTACGCTTATTATTATTTATTACGCATATTATCGTCTATAGACGACGAGTCAAATCGCAAACTCGTGTGTAATATAATTATACGTCGAGATCAGTATAAGAAGTGTTTAAGATAATGAATTTTCATAATAGCTATAATAGGGACTCGTTCATAAGTACGTGTACGTATAATATAATATATAATATAATAGCCATCAATGACCATAATACATATTATATAGTTACGTATACAATTATTAGATTAATATATCTGTTGCCGCATTGTAATACTTATAATACGTTCCATATACATTATTCTATGGTATAGGTATGCGTGTACCGCTTGTTATAAAAGAAACGGTTGCAATATGTGATATTCTCTTAATGGCTTTTTAATTTATTTAAATTTCATTTACCTGTGAGTAGATTATACAGGTATATAATATAGTACTCGTGTGCACACTATAAATATTATTCAATTACCGTTATCGTTTTTTGAACGGTGAACGATCCGCCGCCACATCGACAATTAAATGGATTATGATTAATGTATAACATATCGCGTGTGGTACAGATAATGTATTCGGTGTTATACAATACTGAATTCATCTTCTGAAAACGCCAAGTTGACTTGTCCATTTTTAGGACTGATTCTTCCGAAAGAAATATGTGTACCTACCTATAGTTATGATTTGATTTGACTTAAATGTTTATACCTAGAGAATTTTAGTCCTATATAAAGAACAAAACGAATAATCGAGTGTAAAAAATTGGAGCGCACGCCATATTCGTTTCCTATGCGCATACGTATAGATATACGCATCGCGCGTATATTATTCGCACTCGAACCACGCTGGCAACTATTTGTGAGAGCGCAGAAATTATCTCTCATATAATAATACGAGCTGCAGCCGCAGTGGCGGTGTAACAATAGCAGTAAATCCTGCAGGAGTTGAAACTGCCATAGAAGGATTACACTTTATTCTTACACGAGTTTATTATACAGTTCCATTTCCATTAACACGATCGAGATGAGGGGTAGTGTTAGAAATTCCTCTAAACTATTTTAATCGTCCACATCGTTTTATATTTGTTCGGCCTCGCAATAATATGACGACAAAAATGTCGGAATCCGATTGATCCAGTTGTAGTTGTTTGCCGTTACACAATTGCCTTACTGCAGGCCGAAAAATGGCATTTATTTTTTTTTTTTTGAAAACGATTAGCGCTCGGTGACGCTCTCGAAAAAGGCACGTCAAAAGTGACCCAATGGTTATTATTTGTGATGAGTATTTGCAAGACCCGTCGACGTGCAGAGAAAACGGATTTCTTCTAGAGCGACTACTTACTGCAAGCGATAATTAATTTTTTTTTTACTCGTAAAAAAATGTTTAATAATTTATTATATTCTTCTTCTCTTTGGCCATCGCCGCCGCCGATAAACCTCGCTTTCCTACTTATCGCGTACACAATCGCTCGTAAACTATTAAAAGTACGAAAAAAATACCACGAACACATACGCATAATATAAATCCGCAAAGATGATAGTGTTTGTGTGCGCGTAATAAAACCACCCGCAGTCCGGCATAATTTATATCATTGTTTAGGTATATGTCTGCTTGTTATATTCGCAATAATCCGGTACGCTGTATTGCTGCAGACTATACGATGGCTTAAACTAAACGGGTCGCAATCATTACCGATATTTTCTGTTCAACAATATTTTATTCGGTATTCGAAATCGGAAAACAACCATAATAATAATAATACACATAACATCATAATATACGTAGTCGTACATCACACACATGATTTATTACACGTATCGCGGAGAAGACGGACGTGTATATACCTGCCTATAAAAATACATTATACAGTATAGAAGTCATACAGTAGTAGTAGTAGTAGTACCTAGTAGAAGTATAGTAATCTAACTTATTCGCGTACATTGTAACTCGTTCGGAACTGTATAAAGAGAGGTAACGATAACCGCACCATATATATAATAATAATATAACTATGTAGGTACGCGTTAATGATTACACTGCAGGCTACCTCTGTAGTAGCAAACCGTGCGTACCTACTCTCGTTTTCGGGCCACCGTTCCGGGAGGAGGGGGCTCGTATTATAATATTATATATACCTACGCGTAATATTATGATAATATAATAATTACGAAAAGCAAAACGATATAATGATAACGTAATAATAACTCGAAGGTGAACTGGGGTTAGTATTTATTCACCGCGTGCATAAACGCGTGTAAGAGTGTCCGTCTTCCCGCATCTGCTGCTCCATTTTAAGACCAATCAAGGTTGGCAGGTCGATCCTCAAATTGTGTGCAGTACCTATGCTCGTATAATGAAATATACCTTATATACATATATTATTATACTGCTCGCGATGTGTACGCTTTGGAAAACCGTCTCAAGGACGGATGCGGTGATATTGCGCTTATACATATATGTATTGTACAATATTATTGTCAAGGTAATATATTATATAGCCGGTATGTAGCTTATAACTATATGTTATTACATATTATTATGTATGTATACTGTATCGTAACAATAATACCCGCGGCAGAACTGTCAAAGTACGTTAAATGAATCATCATGTAATATATATATATATATATGGCATGGAAAAAAAAAATCAAAAAATTGCCGTGTACCATAAATTTGGAGATCGGATGACGCGGTCGAGAAAGTCCAAAGGAATTCACGCCGCTCTAAATCTATATCATATTATTATAATATACGGCACAGCGTGTACATAATATTATATACCTACACGTTTCGTGCCTACTATTCTGTGTATATATACCCTCTGACCATCATCAGCTATTATAATAAACGTATATACGCCTATCTATTGGCTAAATTATCGACAAATATATTATATAGGTAACGCGGTGAACGACGGGATCCAGAGACCCAGATAAAGAAGAGGAAAAAGAACAATATATAATATGATAATATGATAAAAAAAAAAAAAAATAAAATCGCGCGTATAAAAACAATGAGCATATATGCGCGCATGTACGTATATCTACACCACCGCGGAGATACACGGAGAGATAATGTTCGAAGTTTTCACGGTCCGTCAAGCGTGGCGTAAGAAAAAAAATACGGTTATATATACGTTATAAATCCTTTCATCGTGCTTTCTCGCTCGCCGCCGACGTCTTCTCGCAGTAGGTACATTTATATATGTATATAATATGAGCGCGATAGGTACGGCTATAAATTGTGTACACTCTTGGCCGGCGAGCTGCCGCGTCGACTTCTGTGATAATAATAATATTGCTTTGCACGCTGACCGAAATGCGAAAAAAAAAAAAAAAAAACAAAACCGAAAACCAATTAATCGTTTAGAAAGTGATGAATTATTATTATTACGTTGCTCGGTTTAAAATAATAATAATAATACGCTTAACGCGCTAGTTTGTGTGTGTGGTTCTATAACCGAACACACAATGATGTTTTTTAGTCCGCGCACACGGCGGCGTGTGTAAAGTAACTACTATACGTTAATCATTGTTATTATAATCGTCACACAATTCGATCGCGTGTAATCGACCGAAACGATTTCGCGGTTAAACAACACTCATGTTGGAGATGCGGCATAAATATATTGTTGAATACTCGTCGGTAGATTTTGGCCCCAGAAATCGCGAGCCGATCATGGTACTTTTATACTGCAGTCCAAGACGATTATTTATCAAAATTATTGCGGCGTGCATAAAATCTTAAAAAGCAATGTCGCATATTCGTTGCTTATGGAATAAGAACATTGAGGTATATTATTATGTAATTATCGTCACTATATGCAAAAAAGTAAAAAACATGTAATAATATGTCGCCAGCTCGATCGGCGGATAAGTAAACTAGTGCGAAGAAGTCCATGATAATAATATGATATTATTTTATTATCGCAAGCAAATAGTGTTATTATACATATTATTATTATATGTATTGGCAGACCGTCCTCGATCGAGTTTTTAACTTGAAAACGAGTTCGAAACTTACTCGCTTGCCGCAAAAGAGATTTCGCCCGGCCGCGACAAGACTCGCTTTTACCACGCACTCATAAACCAGTGCCGCCGTATAATAATAATATTATACTTAAACCTATATGCATACACATTATTATAATATTATATTATGAGGACGGCAGCGGCGACGGCGTTACAATATTCTAATTGCGATATTATAACATCCATGTTTATGATTATATACAGCAGCACCGTTTTACACTAACGAACTGCAGGGACACATCAACGCATCGATGTGTATAAACGTATAATTATTATAACAATCTCATGCCAATCGACTATAATATAGATTATAGTAAATTAGTAACATATATAATAATGTTATACGAAGGAGAAAATCGGTTATCGCGTATTAATTACCATACACCTGCAGTACGTCAGACTGAAGGCAAATCGATACCCAACAATGTAATGTAACATCATGATTTAAATTATTATCATTACGATGTCTAACAAACAAGATACTTACTGCACACTATCATGAACATAATCACCGTGTGAAATAATATCGTTTGCGAAACCGGAAACTGTCAAGGAGTCGAACATATTTAACAAAATATTGAAATAACATTATTGCCATGTGATATCCATGTCTTGTACAACAAAAAATATAACGTACGCATTGAAAGATTTTAACAGTTTCGATCGAGAGTTGAGATTTACTTTTAAAAAATTATTTTTTAACTAAAAACAAATAGTGACTTGAAATCACTCTGTATTACTCATAATACTTTCCACTTGCGTATAACGGTAATACGTCTATAAATCGTTGTGATCGAGGTGTTTTTCATTCTCAGTCAATTGGAGTATGGATGTTGTATCTTATAGGGATCTGCTTGCGATGTTTTCTCAGTCATAAACATCACAAATCAGACCCTACTAAACTATATGCGACGAAGTTGCAGTATATGAAAATAATGTACTGTTATAATGTGTTATGACCATAATATTATATGTGCAGTGTACCAGTGCACTAGCTATACCTGCAGCTGCAGAAAGAGTTCAGTCGAGCTTTTTTAGGAATCTCCGAGTGGGCGGATATACCTATATGTATAGCAGCCGGTATAATTGCACAACCACGCCGGTGCACCGCGATAACCTGTTAGACTCGACAAGACACACGTTGCATTGAGTAAAAAAAGCGTGTGTTCACACTTTCCATACGCAGGTCAAAATAATAATTGCTCTACATGATGTTACTCCGAATAATATATTTATATAAAGTAGGTATATTGTATCTGAGTATCGGACGGTCACATGTATAATACACAACATATTATATACACCCATGTACAAAAATAAATAGTATATAAGTAAACTGAACATGCAAGACGTGTATATATTATTATATATGTATGGGACAATAATTATTTATATTTTACACGCGTGTTAAACAAACATAAGCATAATTATATTATATATATGAAGAAAAACTGGTTGTGCGCGACGATAATTTATTATGTATGAGCGTTTGGTCGTGGGACAAGTGCCGCCGCAGCGTATTCGATTAAAATATTATTTCATTAAATTTTTCATGGATGTAAAATATATTATAATACTATAACGTGATGTTTGCGAATCGTCCACCGCCGAGAGTATTTAGATACAGATCGGCAAATTGTTTGCGAAAGTGCACGGCCCGGTGAGCGCTCATCGGATAGGAACAGCGCGGTAAAGAAAATAAATAGCGCGAAGTATATATAACAATAATTATTATTGATGTACCCAACGTTCGGAGATGGATCGGATTCGTGCGTTTTTATAATAATTATACCAGCTATAACGATGAATGAACCCGATAATGCGGAAGTGCATCGTTCAAGCAAAGCATACAGCTGCAGTCTCGGTGCACTATAAAATTATGCGCCTGTTATCATTATTATTACCTATAAAAATACTGTATTAGTATTAACGTACACCGAACCCGTGTACATCTAAACATTATTCGTATGTGCGTTCGCGGAGTCAAGGCGTATTTAGGAATTTTTAGGGCGGGGCAAGGCCCCGGGAGAAACGGGATTTCATCAAGGAACAACGATGTAAAGATAAAAAAGTTAATTTCGTTACTAATATTATCAATACGTAAGCATATTATATATATATATAGTGTTATGAGTTATAACAAACACATATAAACACTCGAGACTCGCGATCGCGGAGGGTTTTAGACTGAAATGCTTCTGCTGCAAACACGCCACCGTGCTGGTGCAATTCATGCGGATAAGTTACCCATCGTGAGGCATAGGTAGGCTATAATACGTGTGCAGCGTACACGATAATGTATATTGTACGCCCCGTGTTAATTAACGCCCGAGAATGCGGTGACCTACGACGACGACACGCCGCCAATCCGGTCGCGTCTGGTTCTCCAGAGATCGTGTGTACTTTTTATATATAAAAAAAAATATATTATTATTATAATAACGTACGACGCTCGTATGATAATAATAATAATAATTATTATTATTATACTTAATTATATAATTCGCTCTCATTATTGCGGGACCGTAGAGCTGCACGTAGTATAAACGTAACGATATGCGATAATGCAATGCATGCAGCGGGTTACTCGCTTCGCGAAGAGAGAAAAAACGGATATGTATAATTTTTTATTTTACTTGAATTATCGCTATAAATATCCTTTGTTTGACCTTGTTAGGACGATACATCGTCGTCGTCATCCTTATAACCGAACGATGACGCTTTAAAAAATAATAGCTATATGAGCTGCAGCTGAGCTGGCAAAATATCGACGCCCATGAAGACTTTGGCCTAAGCATTCCAACAAAAATTAGAGACGATCGTATGACCCAGCGGCCGCCTTAAATCACTGTTTGATATGATTACAATAGTGATAAATCTAATATTTTTTTATCTTCATCGCGTCTCTCATTGAACGATTGTCGCGTACAGAGGTTTTTGGTGTACAATAATACCAATCATATAATATAAAAATACGCATGTTGTTTTATTTCATAGTTTATACTGCACAGTTTACACACCTAGTTTACGCGCATCTAATGACAGTAATCTACCGTCAGGAGAAGCGCACGCACGTGTGTGTGATATGCAGATCCGTTGTGTGTATTTATTATTATGGTAGGCGTTGGTTAATGAAATAAATTACGCGAACGCTCGCGCCAACCGAACGGATACGGAGGCACGTACGTCACGCGTATAATAAATAGATTGTGGCGGCAGCGTAAAATATAACATTTTACTTTATGGGCAAATACGTTAACATAGAAAAAAAAAAAAAAAAATTAATAATAATGAGAAACGGTCGCGAGCACCGTAATTATAATGCGTCGTCTCCGCTCACCTTGTGCATGACGTTATAGTCATCTGCAGCCACCCGCAGCGTCACCGGTCCATCCGTCGGTCGGTCGGTCGGTCGGTCGCGTGTAGTAATAATAATAATAATAAAAGTTATTATTATTACCGTGGTCATCGTATTCGTTTTCCATCAAAACGACAACGCTCCCGTCCGGTTTAATTAATTCAAAACATATAAATAAAATAAATAGGTATACACCGCACGTCGTCGTTCATAATATAATATAATATTTCCGAAGTCGTTCTGACTTCGCGTTTAATCGCCACCGATATTTTATTATTATAAACACGTGCATAATATCGACGTATACGTCGGCAGCAGATGAAATTCGATCGGTCAGTGGTCGCAGATCACATATTATAATGTATCAGATCTATTTATAGGTACACACTCGCAGAACTTCTATACCATAAATAAAACAATTTTATCACATGAAGAAATTGAACAGACGTATTTTGTTTTTTTACTCATCCGAAAACGACTCTTTGAATACGTATAACGTTGTAATTTATAATAATTTTAAGGGGACAAGTGGCTTTCGCCGATCGTGCTGTAGTTTTGCGTGTCCTGCCTGTGATATACCAAATTATAATAATATGACGGCGAGGAAGACTATATATATACGTTCAAACGACGAGCGTATTACTGTATTATGTTAATTATATCTGGTCGTGTACCTATAGTACTAATAAATGATAATAACTGTCGACGGGGCTGTGGAAACTCGTGTTTATCGTCGGCTGGGAACGGAAAACAAACAAACGAACGTACGAATAAACGACGACAACGGCCGTCGCGTCTCAAGTATGATATAAGTAGCCCCATAAAAAAATCAACGGGAGATTTAAATTAAAAAAACAACAGCCACAACACGACGTGCTTATTAGAACGACGAAAACATATATAACATACAATAATAATACTAATAATAATAATAATAACAATATTATATATTATTATGTATGTATTATAATATACGTGTGCACTTTGAAAACTCGTTTTCTGAGTACAAACGTGTACACTCGGTACTTAAACGTATTTATAATATTATAATATTCACCGTTTCATATATATATATATTTATACAAACATTATATTATTATTATAAGTATCGTTAATCCCGCTCCGATAATTGATGAATGATCGATTCGCGCCGAAGACACCAAATGTTAAAATATTCCTGACATTTTATAATGCGCATTAACTACGAAGCGTTGTGTAAAAAAAATAACATCGATCGCGTAATAAAATATTATAATGTATCTATAAAAATAACGCCTGACGGACACTGAGCCCGGGAATAATATACTGCGGCCGTTGTGACGACCCTGGAAGCTGGTGTAATTTTTTTTAAAAAAAAATGTTCGTAACTAAGTCGCACCTATACCTACATTATATTTAATCCGCTGACGCACGAAAACCTTCACGTAGTATGCATTAGGTATGCTAATATTCGCAACGTTAAGGAACGCGGTACTAATATCTGCGATTAACGGCGCCTAGTCATCGTAGACCTCCGGACGCTCTCGAAACGTCACTAATACGTCAAACACATAATAACATCTATAATAATAATATTATGTATCATAATGTGACGTCAAATGTTTCGGATCGTGATTCGTGAAATTTGTTCGAAGAAATCCTGCCTCGGAGGAGCACTGCTGCAGGACGTATTATAACATGTATTCCTATCCACATCGATTCGATTCGCATTCTGACACACTAGCGACTGCGAATTCTCGGAACTCGTTTCCACAGGCACTATATCGAAATATATTTTACTCAACCCTTATTACGTGTACGACAATTCCATATTATAATAATGTACTTCAGACCGTAGTGAAAGAGTATTAATGGTTGTAAAGCGGAGTGTCATCTATCGTGATATATTTTATTATATTGATGTGGCGTGAAATTCAAGGATATATTGTTATTATGTGTACCTGTGCAGTCGTTAAGTGGTCGAAGAGTTAATCTCATTAAGGAGAAACCGCCTATTCACCGCCGCCGGAGTTGAGCCTCCGATGGATTTCATCACAACGTGTCGAATTAAAAATCAAATCGATATATAAATGTATAGGAACGAAAGCAAAGCGCAAAAGTCATATATTGGTAATATATTATTATGTGTGTCCTCTCGCGCGCGTCCATCATTAGTGCCGTCGCCTTTTACTCAATAACACGCAGCTGCTTCGTAGAGGGCCGCGACATGTTTACGTGCAATAAATATGTATGACGAGGAAAAAACAAAACCCGGCACGGCGGTGGAATAGTAGGAGGATGAGAAGAAGAAGGAAAAAATCGATCGCCACACCAATTAGACGACTCTGCGCGAGGGAAAACGAAAGTATGTCCGTGACGGTCGTCGGATCTGTATTATTATACAGTGACTATAAGGTACGTGCCGTGTACACTGAGAGCTGAGATATAATATAATATATTTTAATGCAGTAGGCATATATACGTGTGGCAACGTCTGCTGCAGTGTAAGCTCGCGAGTGTGATGGACCGGCGGCTGCGGACTCGACAATATAATATATTACGTGTATATTATATGGAACGCTTCAGCAGTGAACTCACCTGGCGGATTCTGATCGGTGTAAATTATTATGTGCTCGCGTGTGCAACGCCTCCGTATGGTCTCGGCGCGTTACCATAAGAGACGGACGCGACTATATAGGCCCGCCGGGGCTGGTCTGGTTCCGTCGGGGGGGAGTTGGAGGTGCAGTGCGGAAATTTCGAATTCCGCGAACGAGCCACGCGGCTATTTACGGGGCTATTTATTATTATTGTATATACGCGAGACGCGTCGTACATGATACGCACCTACATTACATCAATGTACCTATACGCATATAATAATAATAATAATATATATATATATATAGGTACGTGTACAGAGCGTATATAATATTGTGCGCAGCGTATGCGGTCGACCGCAGTTTATAATATATTACTACTATTTTATAGGTAGGTAGGTTCGATATTGTACATATAGTATGAGATTATTATAATATGCATTATCGCAGTGATTTCGATTTTCGAAATTTCTATGCGCGAGAGAGCTGCGGCGGAGAGAGACTAGCCACCGCGGTCTCCCGTTTGATTTCGAAGAGTGACAACGGACGATCGACGAAAATCATCATTATTGTATTATATTATTACCTTTGAACCAAAATATATGTAAACTGTTTTTAATGTACGCTATAACCACTATATCATTATCATAAATACATGTGGTATATTATAATAATACTCATATTCTCGTGCAGTCATATAGTGCCCGATTTTGATTTCTAACGAGTTTTTGCGGTGTAATTATAAAGCGCGAAAATAATACACGCAATACGGGGTACTCATTATTATTATTACATTTTTGAATTGTGATTCCTCAACGTTTCTTCCACTTTTCGCGCGTATACATTCGACGATAAAGCAACGTTTTCGCGCGTAAATTTCTCGGCATTATAACAACATACAATAACACTGTATTTTTGATACTTACTATATTATATTATACTCATCGGTCATCGCGTACCTATAATAATAAACACGATGATGACGATATGATTTCGAAAACTCGGGAGCAGCACGGTTAATATAGGTACGTATTCGGTGTGCCTATATACATAATAATGCGTATACATTGTATACAGGTGCAGATGAGCGCAACATAAAGTCGGCGGCGTCGGCGGCTGTGGTGTGTGATGAGACGCTCGCTGAGGTGCAGTGAGGGGGGGGCGGGCTAGAAAAAAAACGATCTGTAATGTACGCCGCCGAATGGTCTCATTAAGACGAATAGAATTTAAATTGCCAACCGAGAGGTGATGATCATTACAACGGGGATTGTTGTCTTCGAGCGCGTACTTATAATATACGTATATATAATACTTACATAAAACAGTGTTCTTTTCGTTTTGTTCGGTGTTGTACCGGATATAAGTATAGATAATATTGTAATGTCATATACGCTTGCACTGTACTTGGCTGCGCAGCTTCGTCAAAAAGGTCATCCGTAGCAGCTGACGAGAGCACACGCAGTACCTACATAAATATAATATTATTATATGCTATATTGTTCGATGATCGGGGGAGATGTGGATGGGGTAGTGCGGAGGAGTACATGCACATGATAATATTATACGTATAGTAGGAGGTCTATATATCACCGGGCGGCTGACAGCACAGCACACACCGGAGATTGATGATATATTTCCGCGGCCGCGAGAACCGTTCATTCACAACTCGCCGATTGCCCGTCCCACGACGACTTCGGTAATGATTTTAATACAATAATAATGATAATATTAATTATTATTGTTGTCGTTATCATCGCCATTGCCGTCTTTGCAGTCATCGTCGCGAGATCGAGTCGATGGGCGTCATAAAACCTGGAGAAATTGTAATTAAGACATCTGTCATTTAATAAAAAAATAAAAAGAATAAAAACTCTGTGAAACCACCTCATTACCTATTTTAAGTCTATTTGCGTAAAAAAAAATAAGTGTATAATTGACTATTATTTTAACTATTTTAATCATATTTAGTAATAATAAAAACATAATATGTCCTTATAAGGACGCCGTTTAATTCTTCTAAGAAAATACTAAGTATACCATAATAATACGTATATTATGCAAAAGTGGCCATATTGCGAACTTCTATGTTAGGAAGCCTCGGAGGAACAAAATGTTTTGGAATAGTGCCTATACTAGAAACTGGTTCAAAAATAAATTATCGACTTTCTTTTTTAATTAACCTTTGATGATAATTTTATTATTATGTGTGAGCGTAACGTATAATACTGCGTTTTCCTATTTTATTGCACAAATGTAATACAACGCTGCCACATGGTTGTCGCAACATCAGTCACTATAATCACAAGGAGAAGTTCCACCAAATACTTTAAAAAAATATACTGATCTACAATATAAAAATATAATCAAGGATTTTGTTAACCCCCGTATATAAGAAGTTTTTAATTGAATTAATACTATTTTTAGTAATCCGTAATACATGTATAAGTATTTGTGCGGGTCCCTTGTCGATCGATATAATATCAATGTAGGTAAATCGCCGTCGATCTTTGAACGGTATTTTATACGAGAAGTCAATATGCACAGGAAATCGTCGCAGTCGTCGTCGTATACACCACGTGACATGAATGATGCAGTTTTGATCTACAACCATCCTACGTATTTTTATATATATATATATATATATAAAGCAAGTATACAAATACATAATATAATATACGACCGTTTCTCTTTCTCCTTAAGCCGACCAATGTATATTATATTATAATACGCGATACACGTTTAGGCTCGTCGCTTTCGTCTATATAATATTATAATATGTAACGACGCCCACGTCACGGGGTAAAAATTAAATTAAAAATAAAAATTAAAAAAACTCGTACCGTTTATCAATCGAGGCGATACTTGCGCGCGAGGTGTACGCTACTCGCGGCGTCGCGGCGCGTGTACACAAGGAGATTGCCATAAATAAGAATGTATTGTTGTAATATAAACGTATGTGTAATGAAAATCCCCGATCGATCGGAAGCCCCGGCCGGCGGTTGTGGGTGAATCCTCTGCAGCGTCGGCATATACGAGTACAACAAATCAAATGCACACACGGACCTTCGTGTACACGGCCGACGCAACCGGATTCTGCAGCAAAACGTGCAGCGGCAATAAATCGTAAACGCGCCACATACAGCAGGCGGATGGCTCGTGGGCGAAAATCGTACATTTTAATATCGGGCAGCGGCGGACCCGGGTGTATAATAGTACTATGTATGTTATTATTATTATTATTATTATATTATTATGGAAAAACAAAACGGTTGTTATTTTAGAAGTAACGATATGTAAATGACATGTCGAACAGATTCGTCGTGTAGCGGGTCGTAAATATCTCGTTTCTCCTCTAGCTGCCGCGCTACAGCTGCAGCGGTAGAGACCCATCTGAATTAAAACAAAATGTAACGGACCGATTTATACGAATATTAATATAATATTATATTATGTTATTGTACCACGATTTATGATGGTATACACATGTATAGAATGCATACCATTATGCGTATAATACGCGTCTAATATTATAATATGCGTATTATACGTCATGCATATTCGTTTTCGGAAGAATCCGGATTTTCGGGAACCCTGAGGCAACTATTATGGTCGTTTATACCGCGGTTGCGATTGAGCTTCGATATGATTTACGATTTTCCGCAAGAATTTCCATGCAATCAAAGACGCCATTTATACGAGTATGCGCTGTATAGTCAGTAGGCACAGAGCAGCCCTAGGACAATTTACTCGTTTACCATAAGACAAGTGCGTAGTTTTGCGGATCTTGACGAGCCGGATTACAAAACATTATAATATGTAAATTACTGTTTCAACACTCAATAAAAATAATCATACGTACCGGTCATATGGCTTTAGATGTGACATCACTACGCATCAGCATAATATCTGAAGAAGTAATTGGTCTATGATATAGTATGGTCTTTGCACGTGAATGAAAACATATGACTATTATGAACCATGTACCATGTATAAGGTTTAGTTTGAAAATATAAATAAAGCTTTCGATCCAATTCATTGATTTATGATATTATTATTGTTGTGACACGTGAAATAAATCTCGGAAGACGGTAGAATATGTGCGCTTGTACGTCTGGTGTAATATGGTGTATACTATATAATGTACAAACCTACATGAGCGCACGTAATAAGTTTATTATATTATCATGAGTATTATACGTCGCCGTAAAATATGTACAGCGACTGGTCACCGAACAATTCATTACAATAATATCCGTATCGTACTCGCCGGAACGGCGGTCGGCTGTCGAATCCGCTCCGAGGTTCGCAGCGGCAGTAACTTTTAATAACACTTTTTATTTTTTTTATTTATCTCCCGACGGTCTGGACGCGTGCGTATGCCTATCCATGTATCGTATATTATACCGTACGACCATACATCACGAGTGAGTACGAGAAACGAGTATATGTTTTTATGATTTACAATTATTTCGTTTTGAAACTGACGGTACACTATAAGTCTATATTATGATGATATACGTACTCGCACGCCCAACTGAGCGAAGCCTATACGTATTAATAATATACACATGCATAAGCACTGAAAATTTAATATAGGTACCACGTTCGTCAAATATTTTAAATAAATCTCTATCACATTTTATTATTTACGTTTTTGTCATGTATTTAATTTTATATACAGTTGTATTTTCTTCGATTACAATATATTCTTGATATTATAGATCAGCAATAAAAAATCAGTAAGTAGGATTTTTTTTTTTTTATATAAAAACTATATTTATCGACAAAATCCTTAGCTACGTAAATATTGCCTACCTACAGTTTAATGAATAATCATATTAGCTTCGAGAAAAATCGCATAGTATTCCCACTCGTTTTCAGTATTCGTTTTCCCCTAGTAAACTGTATAACCGAGTATATAAAATTTCCGTTTTCGCCTTCGAACACGTCGAAATTGTAAGGTAGGTATATAATACACAACGGTAGCTGCGAAGACTATAGGTACCTTTATTCTTACAACGTCATGTTATTACTATCGTTATTATTATTATTATTATGGTAGAAGATCGATCGCGTTTTATACCAAATTCAGAAAAGAAAGTTACACGTGGCGTTCAACGTACGCGGTCCGACGTGAGGCGGGTACGTGATCGCAAAAAACCGAGCGACAACGTGCGACGTCTTTCAGTTTTCATTAAGCATTATCGTTGGGGTCAGAAAACAAGCGGGTTCGATATTCGTCCGTTCACGGGCCCAGACGAAAACCGAAATCGTTTTAAAAACCG